>MSJI02000078.1:0-15025 GCA_001931905.2 Cladosporium sp. IMV 00045
GGAAACCCTCGTGAATCCAAGTCCAATATATATTGAACTACCACCCGCTCCTCTATTGCAGTCAAAACCTGAACGGCGGGCCGACGTTCTGCAATTGGGGTTGCGCCGTTCATTCTGGTACGCAAAGTTGATTCGGGCACATTGTAGAGCTTCGCAGCAGCTCGGCGGCTTAGTTTATGAGATGTTCGGATAGCCTCGATAGCCAAGATGACTCGTGCTTCATTTGTTTGGACCTCCATCACTTGGTGTAGAGAATTTGCGTGTTGAAGGTGAAGGGTGCTGTCGCGTCGGGAAAGTGCGCGGGGTACTGGTATGCGCAGGGTACTGATGAATGACGTTAGCTATAGTAGACTATATATCATTCTATCTATATCTATACTTACGTCCTAACTCTTACCTATAATACTTACTAACTTTTTCCTTAAGAATTCCTATTTTTCTAATACTATTTTTAATATAGACGAGACTAGGTATTACAGGCCTAGACTATAACATGCCTATAGTATTGCTATTTATAGGATAGTAGGTAAGCCGAGGATTAGCTTTACCTGCGAATTCTTATTCTAAACCTCATTTATAGCTCTTCGAGCTAGAACTATAGCGTTGAGCTAATCTTGGTGAGATGTCTACCTCTGCCAGTGCGCGCAAGCCTCGACCCTGGCATAACAGCAAATTCATGATATCGCAGGTATCGGAGAATTCATCCCCACATGCGAAGACGTCGCTTCACAGCGAAATCAGTCAGAAACGTGATGAGTAATGCCATATGCTCGTACAGAGGCCCCACGCGACATCTGCATTGTTGTCGCTAACGCCCCGAACGGCCACCCACCTCACCCTGGGCCGGGGAAATAGCTTTTGACATCACACGACCGAACCTGCATGCACCGCACTCCGGCAAACAGCACGCATCTTCCTTCGCAAGAATAGTATATTGAAAAGAAGCTAACCATCGTTTCTGCTACTCAAGCCAAAACCCATACAGACTTCCCATTCTGAAGACACTTGGGGTCGATTGTCTTTACTGGCAACATGATAGACCTAACTTGTGCCTCAAATTGCTGAAGATTGCCGGACAAGAGTATCCAGACCGCTATCGATCCGCTGAAGGTGAAAGGCAGTGGATGGCCCAGCAGTAGATAGATACACAGTTCAATCATTCTTTTCAAGCCCAATTTCAACGAAACGGAAATGCATATCTTGATTCGAGATCACAGAGTGCGACCACGAAAGAGCTGATCTGATGTCTGTGAAAACAGATTAGGGATGAACCTTCCCCTGGCCAATTCATTGAATCAAACTCTAAGGTGGTATGTTATTGAAGGTCAAGCGTGTGCTAAGGGCGGATGCTCCGTACTGTGATGTATATAATGTACATGTAGCCCCAGAAAGGCAGTGGCGTGACGCATGCTGACAATTGCTTCAGTGATGGAATAGAATCAGAACAAAGTGAACCTCGGTCAATTACTTGGGTTCGAAAGGTAAACTGGAGGTTCGCCGCCGCAAATGGCTGTGACGTTCCAACAACGTCCGCAGCGCGCAATTTCCGCCGTTAGCCGACCGTTTATGCTATTCCGCCGCTCCGATTCCACGCCACGGATGTCGGCAGAGCTGCCTTTCCAGAGGTGCTGACCCGTTTGTCATCAGTCATACACTTTTGTTGCTATTGCGGTCAAGCATTCCTCGCCACTAGCCTGAGTCTGAGTCTTGCAACACTCGGATCTGACTTAGCGGCTTGTTCTTACGCAAGAAGTCTTTGAATAACTGAATGGTGGCTCCAGGACACTAGCTACGTACCGGCGACAGTTCTCAAGAAAGGAAGCTTGTTGGCCTCGCAGAGTCGGTATCACCACGTCCAGCGTGGCGATTTGTATTTCATTCTGCCACCGCATCACGTAGTATCGCAGAGAGTACGCCGATGTACGACCACTACGGGTGAAGTGTCTGTATGGCTTACTCACTCGCTCCCTTGGACGATGCCGGAGCTGGCGTCAATGCGGTGCCGTCACAGCCCAAGAAGGTCGCATATCTATACGACAGCGACGTTGTGAACTATGCCTACGCAGCTGGTCACCCTATGGCGCCGCAACGAGTTCGGATGGCTCACTCCCTAATCATGAATTATGGCTGATACAGGAAGATGGAGATATTCCGCGCGAAGCCAGCATCGACATATGAGATGACACAGTTTCACACCGACGAGTATGTCGATTTTCATCAGTGCGTCACCCTCGACAACATGGACTGCCGTACCAAGGAGCAGAAAAAGCATAATATCGGTGATGATTGCCCGGTTTTTGATGTGTTGGTCGAGTTCTGTGGCATCAGCGCTGGTGGCAGCATGGAAGGCGCGGCGCGACTGAATCGTGGCAAATGCGACTTTGCAGTCAATTGGTCTGGTGGATTGCATCATGCCAAGAAGGATGAAGCATATTGCTTTTGCTAAATACATGGTAGGTGCGCGCACGAGTGTTCTGAGTTGGATGACACGATATTGACGTCCGGCAGGCATCGTACTTGGTAGCATTGAACTTCATCGCTTCCATCCGCGCGTTGTCTACATTGACATCGACGTACACCATGGCGATGGCGTTGAAGAGCTTTCTATACTACCGATCGCGTCATGACGGTCTCCTTCCACAAATATGGCGATTACTTTCCTAGGACTGGAAATTTACATAACATTGGCGTCGAAAAAGAAAAGTGCCACGCTATCAATGTCCCATTATGCGACGGAATCGATGATGTCGGTCATAAAAGCATCTTCGAGCCCGTGGTCCGAAGCGTTATTGAGAACTACCGACCTTGGTCGGTGGTGTTGCAGTACGGCGGCGATTCTCTCTCGGGATATCGGCTCGGTTTCTTCAACCTTTCGATTCGCGGACATGCTAATTACGTTGCTTTTGTGAAATCATTCGGTTTGCTAACTCTCGTTCTCGGAGGAGGCGGGTATACCATGCGCAACGTTTCTCGTACTTGGGCTTTCGAAACGGACCGACTTGTCGATATGCACATGCCTGCGAGTCTCCCGTTCACCGACTACTACGAGTATTACGGGCCAGAGTTTTAATTGGACGTCAAACCGAGCAACATGAACAACGCCAACACCCGCGAATATATCGATCGCGTAAAAACTACTGTTCCGGTTAACATTCGTCGCACCATGTCTGTTCCTTCTTTGCAGATGCAAGAGGTTCCGCGTGGCGATGTTGGGATGTCCGAGGCGCTTGGCGAGCAGGAATCACGCCGTGACGACGAGGATGCCGACCAAGAATCGAACAAAGACCGCAGGTACATGCAGAAGTTGTTGGACAGGAGTGTAGAATGCACTCACGAGCTGAGTGAATGTGAAGATGGGGACATAAACGCGGCAAATAGCGTCAAACCGCCACATGGACGAAACGGGCGGATAAGTCACGCAGGTAGACACGAGCAGCCCGTGCTGGCGATTGGAGGCACAATTGAGACAGCGCCGCCTGATGATGCCATACATCTCGCCGATGAAACTCAGGCTGCCGTCGAAAAGGGACAGGTTGACGTGGCACCTATGCCGGGCGAATCTAGTGCAGCAATCGCAAACTCGCAGGGTATTGTTCCTACGGTCAGACCAGATCACGCAAGCCTTGCACAAGTCGTGCTCTTGAAGTCCAAAAGCGACGTGCACTCTTGACGGATGCTAACGACGTTTGTCGTGAGCTGATGGATCACGAGACAGAGAACCTACAGCAATCTTTCCGGCAATCCAGCCGGTGCATCTGGGCCTGACACCCGTGCTGTGACTAGGTACAGCACTGCCCATATTCTGATCAAGGCAGAATGCCCATGGCTGAAAAAGGACAATGATCTTCTGCAGTGCTGGGAAACCGCTTGAAGAGAGAATGATGGATGAATAATGTTATAACGCCTGACTTAAGAGAGCAAGTGACTATACATGCCAAGTCCGACGAGTTCATTTGACAGACAAAATCAAACGATACTGAAAAGGCTGTACTCCCTGTCCCTGTACATCTCCAAATCGTAACCAGGGTGTTCATCAAACGCACAAATAGGATTTCAGTGACTGTTTGGTTTGATTACCTAAGCCTGAGCGTCTTGTCTGTTTGCTTGAAGAATGGCCTCGATTTGTCTGCCTGTATCGTCTGCCAAGACATCATCCCGGTCTTGGCATCCTCCGATTCTCCCGAAAATTTTCGAACTTTGCCAAGCCATGGGACCACCCGTCTCCGCAAGACGCAGCTCAGACGTATTGGGAACGACCAACACACCACAGCATTGCGTCAGTGTACACGCGATGGGTAGAGGCCCGGAAACGCCTTTGTGGAAGCGCGATTGCGCGATTGCGTACGCTTTTGGTCTAGCCATGCTGCAGACTGAGGTTGCGAAGAAGACTGGACTTGACAAGGCTGACTGTAAGAATTGTCATTCATGCCGCGAGAGCGCGCAGTTCATCCGCAGAGCTGGCGGATTTGCAACCGGCGGTCAGTGTACATACACGCAGCGGAAGGCCAAAGAGCTGCTCCCGGTGACGAGGTATCCCTTACCGTCCGCAGAGTCTCCGAGAGCACCCATTTCACCCTGTGGATGACGCAGCCAACCTCTATCTTAGGGAAGGGGCGCAGCAGGTGTATAAAGCTTTGCAAGACCCTGAGCAGTGCGCTGCTGACCCAGACGACCAGAGAACGTACATGCGGCACCGTTCGTACAGACGTAACGAGCTCAGCGCTGCCAACATCTCGAAAATTCAGGCCTATCTGTTTGAGGTTGAACGGCTCGACCAGGCAGAGGCGATCATAATATGTTGTGATGAGAAGGCCTACCACTTTAGCGGCACACCTGATCATCACATAACCTTGCCAATCAATACGAGCTCTTACCAAAGTTGTGCGCCAACACGTTTTAAACTCGAGCAATGGGCTGCTGCTTGTAGGGATGACTGCAATGTGAAGAGACCTTGGACTGTCTGGGAGCTTCGAGATCAGACTTCCGAGGACCTAAAGAAGCAGTTGGATGAGTGCAAGTGTAACGAACAGGCGAGGAAGATCACCGAACAACAGCGGGCTAATGCTGAAATCCACGGCACGCCAGAACATCAATACCTCGTCTGGATGAACACGCATGTCAAGATCCGACGTCTTTGGATGCGTGCCAATGCCGATGACAGTGGAGGCCCCAATAACTGGACTCCAGAGCGCCTTTTCCCTTACCAACGCTATGATCCGAAGGAAGGGACAAAGAGTCTAAACTTTGTTTGGCATGCTTTCGAGATGTACAGGAAGCTTCTTTTCCCGTACTATCGTGAAATCTGTAGGCACAATACGGGCAGGCGAGTGGTGATACAAGAAGACAATCATGGACCGCATCTAAAGGCTCGCCAGCTGTTGCAAACCGAGATCCAACAGCAAGGCATGATATTCGTGAATCACCCTGGCAACTCACCAGACCTAGCACCAATTGAAGGTCTACAAGGTGAGCACGAAAGAAAGCTTGCGAGTTTCATCCACGAAGTCAGAGATGCGCAAGCTTCCACCGTGCAGAGGGCAAAAGACATTCTCAAGCAGACCTGGCAGAGTAAAGACTTTGACGAGACAGTTAGGGGCAAGGTATGTAGAGCTGCCTATAAAGAGCTTGCAAAGAGGTGCAAGATGGTTGGAGGGAGCAACCACTTCAAAGACGATGTGTGTATATCCATCCAGGTTGAGAAAGCACAATGTAGTACTGTAAGTCCGACGGGGCGTGATCCATTATACAGTGTCGTCAAGCGTCTGAGCAGAGATTTAGTATCACTTGCGTTGGGCCTCTTCTGCCTCCCAAGTCTGTCTCAAAACACATGAAAGCCAAGGCAATCTCGGAACGTCGAAAACTTTCGGAGAAGCGGAGGCTTCTAGACTTCCTACGGTTTTTGGTCGTTCATAACTTCGGATACTGCAGATCTCGTGCACCCAGTGCAAGAGGTGAGGCGCTCGGATGGTTGAGAGTACGCACGGTCAGTTATGCTATCATAACAGGCGCCGGTGAAGCTGCAAACAGTCTGTCCAAGGCCGGAGACAATTGGATTTGCGCATAGCTCGGGTGGAGTAATTCTAGGGCGGAAGAAATCGCGCAGTAGAAGATCGTCGGGCCCAACGCTCGCATACACAGCAATCACAGACGAGGCCAGACGACAATAACATTGTCTGGGGCATTGCGTCAGATTCATTTCACATGTTTCCGCACGCGCTTCCGGTGTCCCGCGCCCGCTGACGTCCTACGGTCGCTGGGCGACCGCTTGTTGCCTTTATCACACCTCACTGCTCCCAGGCCGGGCGCAAATCAAACCCGCCGCATGTCCGCAATCGTCGGCAAGTTTTCGAATCTGGTCCTTTGTGAACAATAAAGTGACTACAATGCCTTGTACAGAACAGTGCTTTGTCGGCAGCATTAATGCTTTGTCGGCAGCATAGATCAGGGTACCACGAGCTCCCGGTTTCTCATGTTCGACAAAACTGGTCAGCCTGTAGCACTCCATCAAGAAGAGCTCTCCCAAACCCATACTCGCTCAGGGTAAGCTTTCGAACGTGCTCTGCGCTCCAGCGATACTGTCTGATACATTATAGCTGGCACGAGCACGTCCTGACGAGATCGTTCATTCTGTCGAACGCTGCATAGAGGGCGCCCTCAAGAGCTTTGATCGAGATGGTCCCTCAAAGTACAGCATCAAAGCTATTGGCATCACCAACCAAAGAAAAACTCTTATATGCTAGGATGTCAAGACTGGCAAGGCATTGTACAACGCAATTGTATGGACCGACACCAGGACTGCGGCGCTTGCCCGTGAGCTTAGGGCCAGGCCGAGCAGCGACAAGCTGCGAAATATTTGTGGTCTTCCCATCTTTGCCTGCTCCCCGGTAGCGAAACTGCTTTGAATGCTGAGAAATGAGGGAAGGGTCCGCAAAGTCCATGAAGCTGGACATTTAGCATTAGGTACAAATGATTGCGTGGCTCGTTTACAAGCTGAAAGGAGGTCCTACCAAGAAATTTTTCGTCTCGGATCCAAGCAATGCGAGCCGGAAAATGTTCATGGACATTTACACGCTCAAGTACTGTGACCAGATGCCCGACTTCTTCTCCTACGAATTTGTCATGCGAACGTTGCACATGGCTGAGATCGTGCACTCGGCGGACCCTATATCTTTCGGGCGGATTGCGACAGGATTCCTCCAGAATCTCCGCCTTACGGGCTGTCTAGGGGACCAGTCTGCCGCACTGGTGGGTCAGAAGAGCTTTAAGCCCGGTGAAGCTAAGAACACACATGGGACCGGTTGCTTTCTGCTCTTTGATCTCGGTGAAAAGCCTGTCATATCAACGAAAGGCCTGGTAACCACTGTATCATATGAGTTCGACGGCAAGCCCATATATGCGCTTGAAGGTAGCATAGCAGTGGCAGGCTCTGGCGTGAAGTTCTTGAAAAGGGGTCCGGTCACGCCTCGCAAAAGGTCACACGATTGGCAGAATCTGTCCCAGACAACGGAGGGTTGGTATTTGTGACTGCATTCAGCGGCTTGTTCGCACTTTACTGGATTGATAATACCCAAGACACCATATGTAAGTGCCTCAGCAAGGGTATCAGGTCCCGGATATAGCTGATGCTGTCAGTCGGCATATCCCAACATATCGAAAGAGGACACCTCGCCAGAGCGACACTAGAAGCCGTCTGTTTTCAAAATAAGGCGATCCTCGACGCCATGAAGAGAGACTGCGGCCATCAGCATTCACGACTCAAGGTTGACGGCGGCATGAGCAACTCTGGGCTCTGCATGCAAATCCAGGCTGATGTTATAATAATGCCCGTGGTGCGTCCCAAAATGCGCGAAACAACTGTACTCGGCGCTGCCATCGCTGCAGGCTTAGCCGCGGATGTGTGGAAAACGTTTGATGAGATCAGAGAGGTCAACGTTGCTGAACAGACCACATTTGAGCCGCAGAAGGAAGCCAAAGCGTGCGCAAATATGTTCAAACGATGGGAGAGGGCTGTGAACATGTGCAAGGCTGGTTGGCCGAATATGAGGGAGAGAAGCAGAAAGTGCAAAAGTAAACTCCTGTAAACACATGAAACTGTAGGTACAGCAGATTTCGTTTGAAACGCAGGATTAGGTAAACCTGACGAGCGGGATATTGGTCTTTTCTACAAAGACGATATTCAGAACAAAGGTGCACAAGAACGAGAACAGGCCCTGCACGCGGTAAGGTTGAAGGCGAGACATGATATCCATACGAAAAGAGGCTGGGAAGTGGGTCCTAAACCCGAATGGCGTGGCAACTCGAGGAAGTAAGGGTTGCGAGCAGGGTTGAGGGAGGACCAGCAACACAAATAGCTGAACGGAGAGCGTCCATCTTCGCGTGATGTGCGGTGTGACTTACAATCTCCTCCAGTACGTACTGCTTCTTGATGCCGTCGAAGTTAGGCGAAGACCGCTACCCACCATATCATGCGCTCCTGATGCGTCCCTAACGTCGGCCAACGCGTGCTGCTTCGCCTTGTTAGCTTCTTCTTCGTCAGCGGAAACATTAAACGGGTCCCTACGGCTTTGAGCGACGGTTTCATCTATGAATGAGTCTATTGGCCAGCTTTTGATATATCCCTCCTGCGACAAATCTTCAGCTTTGAGCTTTTCACGGTCGAATACGATAGAGCGTCTGGCACGGCCACACACTCACACAGTTTCCGCGCTCATAGCTGGCGCCGATAGAGTCAACGGCCCTATGACATAGCCGAGGATATGCTCGCCTCTGGGATGGCTCAAACCACCACTCCAACACGGTGTGGCCGGCCGTGAAGCTGATGCTATCATCCGGGGAGTTGACGAGCCTCTGGGACTCGGACTGCCGGCTGTGAGACTGCATCTTCACGTATTGGCTCGGCCGCCACCACGCCTAATAAGTCTCACCGACTGATATGAGCTCCGCGTCAATCGGCCCGTCGTCCGACGGCAGAGTGGGTGGACGACCGTGCCTCGAAACTTTTCATACGTCTTCGTCCAGAGCTCCCCGGCATGACGAAAGCCGATTCTGATCCATTTAGGCTTTCAAGCTGCCTGGAGAAAGGCCATGCGCTTGTGGAAATATAGCAGAGTAGTTGCAGCTCACGCAGCTGACCCGTCAATCTAGTTGTAGTACTTGTCCACATAGTGTACCAACCGTTTGCGATACACCCGGCGAACGGCCTCTTGCTTTGAGTTCTGTGGGACTGCTTCTCGGAGTGGTCGACAATGAAGTCGGTCGACTCTTGCAGCTGGTCAAGTATCACGTTATCGTCCACACAGCGCTTGGTCTTCTCTTTGGATGGTTGGAGGAACTATTCGGTCTCACGCAACAAGCGCCGTTCGGCTTGAGATACATCAAAGTCGCTGAGCTGCGGCTTGTCCTGAGCAAAGCTGGATATCGTGAACTGCAAGGCAACGGCGTTGGCGATGGTAAACCACCAGCTGTTCCAACGCTTGACGTTAGGCGAGTGGACAGTGCATCCTTGACAAAGCCTCTTGAACGCCACATTGAGGCCGGCGATACGATTGAGAGCTACACTGTGCCCTGGAGTGGCTCTCATTTTTGCAAATCAAAAATCCACAAGCACCAGTAAAATAGAAGATCCATGCAGTGCTTGCAAACTCGGTCGGAGGCTTCCTAACGGCGAAGAGTAAAAAGACAAAGTGATTAGACATTTGACCATTCTGATGGTACATCTTCAATATGTATATTCAAAACTGCCTAGTCCATACCTGGAGCATAGTCAGTCAAGGCAAGACTCTCTTTACCAACGCCAAATCTATGTGCTTGTCGGGTAATTGTGCGCGACAGCCAAACCTCAACTCAACACCCGGAGCACAGATTGGATTGTGTTGACGGTGATATCTCAAGCCGTTCGAGTCCTTGTATCGTTTGTGACAAACTCGGCACTGATAAGGTTTTGCCCTCTGCATGCCCACTGTGCCTGGATATGGAAATGAGGTTAGAGGGTCAACAATAGAGAAGGTACCGTCGGGATTTTCCTTCAGCTGTTGCTTCCGATGGCCACGTCGTTTGTGATATCTCAGGCCGTTTTGGGTTTTGTATGCATTTGTGCAGCCGATCACAGGACATTTAAAAGGTTTTCGCAACACGAGCACGAATCCATCAAGAAGCTGATTTACAGGCAAATCAACATTATCTTGGCTGAGGCTTTTAGGCTCAGATTCAGAGCAGCGCTTTTCGAGGCCGTTTATTTGGGGTGGTAGAAACCCGCCCTGGTCATCGATAGCCCAGTCAGCACCACATTGATAAGCTCCCTCCTGTTCAAAATCGCATTCGTGGTGCATAATGTTGTCCGTTCCCACGCCGAGGTCGCGCAGTGGATCTGACTCAGCTTCAAACTCAGTTGAGATCCCAGAATCAATCATGTTTGGAGCAGTCGGCGTCTGTATGACTTTCTGACCATCAAGGTCAGGTGCATTCGCCGAAAAGTTGTTCCCATTGCCACGAGAGTCGAAGGGTGACCAATTCTTATGAGTCATGGGGACATCGGTCATCGCCCGTGCAATTGCTGTTTCTTGGGATGGACATGCGACGTTCTTTTCTGTGAATAGAGCCAAAGGGTCCTGCCGACCAGATTTCGAAGCGGGTGTCTGCAATTTGGAAAAGTTCTCGCCGGTCCCCAGGCAGTCGACCACTGGCGAATTGCTGTTGTGCTGCTGCCTAGCTGTTGGAGAGGCATTTGATGCCGGGCAATTTTGGGTAAAAGTCCGAACAACTTCCAGCGGTGCTATATTGGCGGGGTTACACAGCTGATTCTGCTGTGGTTCTTGCTTCATGCTTGGATAACCCGCTACCAAAAAGCCCTGGCACTGGTGGCCATGGTGAGTGACTCTCATTCGCTCGCTCGGTTGTGCGATGCAAGCTTCATCACACTTCAAGAGATCATGTGTTGATGCAAGTTGAGTGCTGCAGCAGCGATCTACCAAACTGTCTGCTTTGCTATTAGGTGGAAGTGATGAGGAATGTAGCGGAAGTGACCGCAGGCCGTTGTGCCACGTTGGTAAGGCGTTGAGTCCATACTGGCTTTTTGGATGTCAGTCAACTTAATGGATCAAATTGTGCAAGAGTCTTACTCAAAACCGAAAGTTCTTCTCATGAAACAGCCGCCTGGATCCTCACACGCCAATCGGGAGCCAGAGAGACTGATCCGGTCAAAAGAGGTGTGATTCAAGGCATCATCGGTGGCATTACACTCTTCTCCCCTACAACTATTGCCGAGCAATACAGATGAATTCTGCCACGGCTCGAGCAAGTTGTTATCCATGCTATCACCTGGTGTGTCTCGTAGTAGCGGCGATGATGCGATATCTGCCATGCTTTCGACTCCGCCATTGGCAATCAAACGATGGTGGCAGGATGCTAGTGCCCTAGTGTCCGTCTCTGCTATGAGTCTGCTGTGTCCTTCGCCACAATGTGCCGAGGTGGGGCTAGTATTCCCAGATTGAATGTCTTCGTTTACGGTGGGTGACACGGAATGGTGGTTTGGTAAGATACCACGGAAATAGCCATTCTGTTGGCGACTGGATCCATCGCCTTTGTAAAGATTTAGCGCCGACAAGAGTTCTTGTGTTAATGGATGGCCGTCGGTCTCTTTCAAGATTGGTTCCGACCACAGACCCGCTTTCAGTGAGCGTCGATATAGTTCTTCCAAAGCTAGAGTTAGCGGTAGATGTTGCTTCTCTAGCATCTCGGCGTAATCCGTAAGATGATCTCTATTTCGGTAGGTTTTCTTTTCCCTGTTCACGTCAGAGCCTTGTCGACAGCTCGAAACGGAATTCATGCGTACTTGTACTGACAGAGGAACTTTTTTGCCATGCATTTCGTGCAAGGTTGCAAACCGTCGCACCTTGATAGAAAGTCAGACACCATTGGTGTTTACGGATCGAAATATAATACTTGGTCTTCTTCGTCTTGCACCTGCGCAACCTTTCTGGGGCTTTCAATGTAACTTTGTTTTGAGAAGCGTCCGAGTTTGGCGCCATTCTTTTGTTCAGTAGGATCCTCGCTCTTGAATTTAGAGTAAGATGTGACTGCAAGGGGGAATAATCTTTGGCCCGCACGCATGCGAGAACTAAGCAGCATTTTGTGCAGTGTGACGGCATCCCTGTCTCATGCAGCATAGGACATCAGTCCCGCTATACTTCCACCGTGTTTCATCTCCGTCTCACCGTTACCGGATGAGATTACCGCAATCCCGTCCTCTCCCGAAGATCCTCGGATACTTCGCCCGGAAGGCGGGTCTTTCCTAATCGAGTTTACGGGCTCGGTCGACTCCGGCTTGTAGGCAGAATGTCACTCAGCCTTCGCCCACGTAGCTCTGATCAGATTCGACAAAGCCGTCATGTCAAGCCATTCAGACGACCCGAAGTCAATGTGGGCGGGGTGTCCGCAAGTCCAGCCCGTCTTGAACGGATCTATATACTGTACATGCTCGGCCCCAGTCCCGCACGAAAATGCGAAAAGATCCCGCTGCCGAGACATGCGGTCGGTCAAGCCAGCAAGATACAACGCGACGACGACCTCAGCTACCGCGATCGTCTAGCATCTTCACTTAGTCCGCCGAGGTGCCGAGCGGAAGCGCCTCAGGTGTCGCCTGTCGACGGATCCTGCAGCTCTTGCTTGCTGGAGCACACCGGCAGAGCTATGAATCATCAATTCTAGGACAGTGGCTGACAATGAGCAGCAGGATTGTTACACAAGAATGGCATATTAGCGCGGGCTTTCACACCACTTTTGCTAACCAGAACATCGACCTGGGGTTGAAGCCGACGCATGCTTTGTTGCCCCTGGCAGCTGGTCGCACTGCTAGAGCTAGAAGGGGACGGGACACCGCCAAGATAGCGAGGCCAGTGCTAGTGTGATTGAGCCAGGCAAGAGACAGGATACCACTAAGTTTCAAGTTCTAGATGCTTCGGGATCATCACTACATAAGAAGTTGGCTTTGGTGGGTGGGCAGGGTCACCGATCTGCAACAAGAAGTCTTTCAGATCGATTTCTCTATAAGTCCCAAGACCCGAGTGTAAGCTATCTCGCATGTCCATATGTAAGCATTAGGCTTCCATCAGTACAAGTCGCTTCGGCACACTTCGTTACGTAGGTCTCGTAGATTCGTCTAACTTCAATGAATTATAGAGCCTCTATAAAGGGCAAGCCTTAGGAACAAACGCGGGCTACGCCCGCGCCAAAGAGAACAGCCTTGGCGTACCGCCCCTTTTTAAGCGGACTCAGATAGAGAACCTCCTCCATCCTATATCGAACTTATTAAATACCACAATAAGCCTCCGTATATACGTCGCTCACCCGTAACAATATCGTTATAGCTTAAATCCTTTACTCTTTATCTTATAGATATACTAGTAGTAGTAATATAGATAATCTAGGACGAGTAGTTATAGTATTAGATAATAAAGTATATTATATAAGCCTATTATAATAGATAATTAATATTCTTATAATAGAGTAAGAGTATTTTTAACTCCTACTTACTTTAGGTATATTTAGTTACTACTCTAAGTATAAGATCTTATCTAGATAGCTTATAGGAAAGACTTTAAAAGTATTATAGGTAGAAGGTAGCGTATATAGTATATAGGTATAGTTACCAATCGGATTAGATACAGAGCTATATATAGTCCTAGTCGCAACCTAGTAGATAGCTAAATAACGAAGACGTAGCTCGAAGAGCTATAATATATTATAAAGGAGAAGCGTAGGTAAAGCTAAAGCCTAGCTTACCTACCTTCCTAAGTATTACTAGTAATGTTATAGTATTATAGATAAGCGACGTATATACGGAAGCTTAATGTGGTATTTAATAAGTTCGATATAGGATAGAAGGTCTTCTCTATCTAAGTCTACTTAAAAGGATATAAAGTACTAAAGCTATTCTCTTAAGGCGTAGTATTATCTACGCTTACCTCCTAAGGCTCGTCCTTTATATACGGGGCTCTAGATCCTAGCCGTAACAAGTAGTAATACTTTAAGGTAGCTTATTAGAGCGCTAGGAGCATTACTATTAGTTAATTAGAAGTAAAACACAAATTTTTCTATACTTAGGAAGATAATATCTAATAAGTATAGCGCGATACTATTAATAAAGCTAATCGAGTATAAAGATTTAATAACTATATTTCTGCTATAGTCTCTTAGCTAAGAGAGATGTTACGGCTAGGATCTAGAGCCCCGTAATATTACTAGTAATACTTAGGAAGGTAGGTAAGCCGGGCTTCGGCTTTACCTACGCTTCTCCTTTATAATATATTATAGCTCTTCGAGCTACGTCTTCGTTATTTAGCTATCTACTAGGTTGCGACTAGGACTATATATAGCTCTATATCTAATCCGATTAGTAACTATACCTATATACTATATACGCTACCTTCCGCCTATATATAAAGGACGAGCCTTAGGAGGTAAGCGCGGATAATACTACGCCTTAAGAGAATAGCCTTAGTACTCTATACCCTTTTAAGTAGACTTAGATAGAGAAGACCTTCTATCCTATATCGAACTTATTAAATACTATATTAAGCTTCCGTATATACGTCGCTCACCCGTAATACCTTCCGCCTATAATACTACTAAGTATAAGAGTGTCACGGGCCTGGCCTGTGACATGCCGATAGTGTTCCTGCTTGCAGGATGGCAGGTGAGCCGAGGATCGGCTTCACCTGCGAACTCTGTTCTGAACCTCATTCGTAGCTCTTCGAGCTACGTCCTTGTCATAGAACCTGTCTGTAGGTTGGCCGTGGTAGACCGTATCTATTCCTGTTTGCATCTACACCTACGTCCCGACTCCCGCCCGTGACATTACGTAGCTCCTCCCTTTAGGTGTAGCTGCCGTGCAATGGCCGACTGGCCGAAGCCCCCTATCGTGCCGCGAGACTTGGAACACTTCCAGAGCCATGTCTCCGAGCACCCTGGTCCCTGGTTCGAATATCTGCAAGTCTGCCACGAAGTAGCCGAAAATCTGTCGTCTGAA
>MSJI02000079.1:0-17561 GCA_001931905.2 Cladosporium sp. IMV 00045
GTCTCCAGGCAGACGTCTGTTTCTAGCTTTGCGTCTGAGCTTGACGAGCGCTTCAATATTCACCGTGGCCAATTCCCTTACCCCGACGATCTGCCTCCAACGACTGATCCTCGCATGATTCAAGCAATCACCCAGACCATGATCGGCGAGTATCTCTGGAAGTACACACGCAAGACTGGCCGTAATGAGCAATCGAACACCAGGCACAAGCGCTTCTTCTGGGTTCACCCCTATACCCGCACGTTGTATTGGAGCGAGCATGACCCTTCAGCCGGCAGCAAGAACATGATGAAGGCCAAGTCCATGTCCATTGAAGGCGTTCGGGTGATTACAGACGACAACACAAACCCACCTGGTCTTCACCGCAAATCCATCATCGTCATCACCCCAGGCCGCGAAATTGTCTTCACAGCGCCAACAGGACAACGCCACGAGACATGGTTCAACGCACTCTCATATCTCCTCCTCCGCTCTGAGCAAGAGCGCAACGAGGCAGACGATACGATCAACGAAGAGGACATTGATGAGTTCAACCCCGGCCGTACCCCCGGCAGTGGCTTCACCAACACCTTCACGCGCTCCATCTCCCGCATGACAGGTCGCTCACAAAGCGCCCGCCGCAGCATGAGCAGCTACAACTCCCACTCCCGCCCCTCATCACCCACCAAAGGAGCCAGGGAAGACCCCTCACAACAATCGACCCTCGCCCGCCCCGCCCTCAACTCCACCCCGACTCTCACACCCACAGCCCACGACAACTACTCCTCCGGCCGCAGCCGTTTCTCAACTTTCACCGGCAGATTCCGCAACTCGAGCCAGCGCGGCTCTTTCGGCACTGTCAACTCTGCCCGCCCGGGCGCCCAGAGCGCCATGAGCTACCGCACCGGCGGCACGGCCGAGGGCATGGAGGGGAGTGGGATTTACAACGCGTCTGTCATCAGCGACAGCGCGGAGGACTTGCGCGCGGTCATTGAGCGGCAGGAGGCGAATGCGGATCGATTGGAGAATGTGAGGAGTTGTTGCGATGGTAAGTGACTATTGCAGATTTAAAAATCCGCCGACGCCTTGAAGGGACCGTAACTGACAACATTTCGCACAGGCAAACACGACGTCGGCTCGCTCAGTCGCAAGGGAGGCCGCCATGCTTCTATCAACCGTGCTCACTCCCACGGGCATCCTCGTAACGCGACGCCGATTAAAGAGAGCCAGAAGCCACGGAGGGGTGAATAATCCGTTCTCTTCACAAGAATTCCATCTCCTTCGTCCTTTCGGTCGAGCTGCCTCATCTTGAATTCGAGAGAAAGGGAGGTTCGAAAAGGGGGAGAAACGATTCTCGTATGTTCTTTTCTTGTTCCATTTCTTCCCGCGTTGGGATTTCTGTGGCTGTTTCTTTTCTTCTCTCTATTTCATCGTCGTCGTTCGTTCCACTTCTACAGGATGGGGGAATTTTTCGCGTGCAAACAGAGAAAAAGAAGTGGGGAATGGGGAAATCGAATAGGAATGGATTGAAAGAATGTTTGGTTTGATTGGTTCTGTTTTGGGCGAGGAATAGATCTCCCCTTTGCTCTTTTCTGCTCTCGCAATACTTGGTTTAACTTCGAGGTTTCGTTTTGTTGAGTCACATATGTGTTGTTTGCTCTTTTTTTATAATAACACGTTATAAACAGCGCGCGATGCAATGTTCTTTTCGATAGCGGACTTTTGAATGAATCAGATCGTCGAATTTGATCGAAGGTTGCGAACTGCTGCCGTCTAGCTTCTCTTTCCTTGTCGATTGATATACCATGACATACCCCTTGAGAACGAAGCACAGGGTGATTGAACATGAGTGGAATTGATGCTTTGTTGAAGGAATTCGTTTACGTTGCTTAATAACTCATCGTTTCCAGAAGCTGGAAGACAAGCATGCATAACGCCCTCTGATCATCAACAAAGAAACGAAAGGAAAAAAGGTCGTAGGGTTTGTCATATCAGCTCCAAGTCGTGAGGAGTGTGGTCGTCGTGAATCGTTCGAGGTTTGGTTTCTCATCTTGTCTGTGTTGTTACGGGAATGAAGAAGTATGTGCTCCCTTCTGCTGCAGTCCAGTCTTCTCATTATATACATCATGCACCTCCGGACCTGCGTTTCCCATTCTAACCATCCCATGTCCATTCTGACACTGGCAACACTCCACCGAACAGCTGAGCTATATGACCTCCATCTTCATCGCAGGTGCATCGTTTTGGAACGTGCGTCTGATAGAGGGTGACGGACCATCACACCGTCATCAATTGGTCCAAGGCAACAAAGGCCCGTCTAGGTTCTCTCAGAGCCGCTCGAGAAGACTGAGCATCGATGCCTTCGGAGGAGTCGAACCTAGTCACCAAGTAAAAAGATCAAAAACATACAACAGGCGGGATTCCCAGATGGTCACCCACTCTAGTACTAGTCGCCCGGTTCAGTGCTTATGTATGGCAGAGCGGACGAGATACCAGGATTTCAACCCTTCATCCCTAATTTCGATTCCAGGTCATGACTTTGATTACTGTCGTTGCGAGGATGCAGCGACCTATCCCGACGTGACGCGACCTTTCTCACAAGCATAAACATATTTATGAGCCCTCGGATTGCAAAAGATCCCGACTCAACTTTTCCAGTGCTCTGATCGTGTATTGGCACCATCAATTCGATATGAACACTTAACAGAGCCTACCATAGCATCTTCATACACATTTGCCCGGCTAGAAGGCTTTTGGCTCAACAAGCTAACCCTAATCTAGGTTCTGTCATCAAAGGACAAGCAGGACGAACCTGGAATGTGTTAGCATCCCTCACAGAAATGCGAATGACGCGCTTGAGCTTCAGACGTGTTACTCACGGTGTAGTGTGAACAGAGAGTTCCTGGAATGCTGAAATTAGGGAGTTGTCGGTGCGCGCTTCAATCGGGCACTCGCGCTGTGATTGGTTGATTTCATCGAGTTGTGGTCTGATTATGCGTCCGATTGCAAGCTGCCTCGAAGCGAGCTCTGCTCCTCGGCCATACTCCATCTTCTTAGGCAAATCAGCACTTTGTAGTATAATAGCATTCATTCTGTCCTATAGGATGACGCAATAGGCTCGAGACCGCCTTTAAGCTAGAGAAGCGGAGCTAGGTTACACCCTCGTTTAGCGTTTTGGCGTTTTGGCATTCAAGTTTCCATTATCCGCCGCATACTATTAAGCGACGTAACCACCTTCCGCAATTACCGAGGTTGAATAATGGCACATTTACGAGGATATTTTCTTAAAGAGTCTGCACTAAAGCCCGTAATAAATGACATACCTACAATAGATATGATAAGGGCATAACCGCGGACCAATAATCTACTACTTTTAAAGCAGAAACGATCACAAGTAAAAGTCGCTTATACCGCATATCGACGTAGCAAAAGCAAGGTTAAGCTCACCAGGACAAGCGCCTAATAATTCGAGGTAATCACTAACTCCCGGATAGTACGACGGTCGAACGCTATTATATAGTCGGTACGCTTCGAGGGGCGCCGCGTGCGATTACGAGACTAAACCGAATGTCCCTCGTTCGATCTCATTACGTCGATAGTATAATACCCTTTAGGAGGAAGTAAACCTGCTTAGAGTGCTTAATAAATCTATGCGCGAGTGCTCTAAAGCTAAAGCTATAAACCTCTTACGATAGCTACGCGCGGGAACTAAACCTTTAGAAGTGCTAAGGTTATTCGTAGACGGAAGAGATATCGCCGGCACTCTAGATAGTATTCTAGCGACTATTAGTACGTTTATTAACGATAAGGCCTTAGATCTAGACTAAAGTAGCATAGCAAACGAAAGTTAAAGTAACGGAACAATAGCGCATAATAACCTCCTAGTAGACGCTACGTAGTAGTGTCGCACTTTAACTGTCGCGTATAAGATATTAATGTAGCCTGTCGTATACGCTTACCTTAAGGAGTCTAGCATCTTATCTTCTTCGGATATCTAGTCTATCTTGAAAGAGGGTACGGCTTAGTTCCTTAAAGGTAATCTATAGAGAAACCTAGACCTATTACCGGCTAATATCGGTCTTTATAAGCCTTTACCTAATTATGCAGCTAGAGAAGGTACTTACTTAGCCGACACCTAATTTAATGCTCTTACGATAGATGAAATTTACGAAGTTTCTAACGCGTACTTCAATACGTTTAATACTTTACACCCTCTACTCGATCGAGCTATATTTAATAACGAGATCGTTAAAAGGCTACTACGATATAGTTATTAGGATAGGGATTCCGATTATATACTTACACTTTTGGTTTTTGCTCTCGGTTAAGTCGCTATCGAAGGTATTTTTGGCCTATTAATTAATATGGTTAATAATAAGCTAAGCGGCTTTCACGGCGGTTTATCTAGTTATCCACCCGGACTTAGTCTATTTAACGAGGCTCGAAGATATCTCGGATTTATATCTATATAATATAGTTTGCGAAACGTATAAATTATGCTTCTTTAGGCTACGTATTACTAGTTAACTATGCGGCACTTAGATTATTAGCGCTTAACGACTATAGTATCGTCGGCTTGCTAGGTCTTAATCGAATACTAATCCATCGACTAGAACTCTATATATAGTGACTTAGTTAAGCGTGCATACTAGGCCTATATTCTCGTAGAAGGATTCTTCTATATTGAACTCGATTTACTATAGACTTAGATCTATATACTAGAGAATCTTATACCGCTACTATATAGTTAGGGCTTCGGAGACCCTCTATATAAGCCGACTCTATAACTTCCATCCCTTAGTACAACTATAATAGATAGTGATCGCTAGGAGTATTACTTTCTTACGATAATAACCCTTTAACGTATTATAGCTAGAGCGCACGACGAGATCTACATTCACGAGCTTAACTCTAACCCTACCGAACCCTTATTTCCTAGAATAGTAGAAGCTACTCGGGACCCGTCTACGCTACCCGACGCTAAAGCTATAGCGTCGTCCTCCTACTTTAGGCTACCTATAGCCCTAGTCCATAAGTTAGAGAGATAGCTTAGCTACTAGCGCACTATACTACCTATATTTCTGTAATAGGACGATAATAGCTTCTATTATCTGCCATCGATATTTATACTAAAAGACGGGCGTATACTACCTATTTTCGGGATTCACGAGGATACCCTAACGTCCGAGTATACGCATAATTATAATATTGCGACCGTATACTTACGGACCCGCTTCTATTACGCTTAGTTCATGATCTTCCGTCCGTTCGTTTATAAGGCCTTATATCTTCCAGATTTAATAATAGCCGAAGACTATCGATACTACGTACGCGCGATTAAGTCGGTATGCGAATAGCCGCTTCTTCTTTTACTACCTAAGGACAAGAAACGTCTAGTACCATATATATAGGCTTAGCTATAGCATTTTATAGGTATACTATTAATACTCGACCTATATTCTAAGAATTACTACTTACGGCGGGTTATCGAGTAGGGATAGGTAGAGTAGTAGGACATTAATATAATAGTGTAGTTAATGCTAGAATGGATTCATAATGCTATATAGATAGACGGAATTACGTAACGTAGCTAGCTAATCGTTAAGTTACTTTTTAGGGTGGATCCGGCTTTAAGCTAGCTAAATACAGGAATCTAAAGACTTCTCAAATAGAAGCAACAAATAATATCGCTAACGGGCTAAGTACTAGCCTTAGAAACATTCCTGCCTACGACCTTACGTAGTATAGTAGAAAGATTCGAGGTTTAATCTTCTATATAGACGTTAGATTTCACTATAGCTTCGAGATAGCGTCTAAATTCAGTTATATTACCGAGTCAAGCTTTTATATCTAAGTTACCAATTCTATCTATCCTGTTTCTACTAATCTAAGTCTATATCGATAATATAACTAGAAATATCACTATAGATACGAACTCTAATAAGTTAATAGCCTAGCTAACGTCTACCCCTATATCCTAGGACACCCTAAAAGACGGGTCACTTTATCCGAGATTCGCTATATATCTATCGTCTACGTCCTTCTTATATTGTGACCTATCCCTTACTTTTCTTCGGTCGTTTACCTACTAAGCTAACTATATGCGAGACCCTTACTCGCGTAGATCGTCGCTCCCTTAATCGAATCATCGCTATCGCTCGTTAACGCCTTAACTTCGAGCGCCGCGCGCGTAGGACGTGTTATTCAAATAAAGGCGAAAGTGAGTCTAGTAGATGCGCCTCGGCGAAGGGAATAATAAGTAGCCGTCTATAGGGGCCGTTAGTAGAGAATGCGGATCACAAATAAGCACTAAACTAGTAACTTAAGGCTTCCTACTATATCTAGGAGATAGATAAGAAAACCGCGCGCGGTGATTTACGCCGAGCGCTCACGCACGCATATAGTAACGTTAAAACTTAGATGTAACGATGTGGGGCGTGTAAGTGATTAATATTACTATCTTACGAATATCCCTATACTAGGGAGTTACGTAGTGCTATGTTAGAGGCCTTAAGAAGCCCCTGAAGTGAAATATCCGTCTATCCTACCCTATTTAAGACCTCCTAAATGTCTTCTTTGAACTACCTTCTTATACCTCTCTAACCACCTATTATACTCAGTATTACAATTATCTGCCTATATCTCATTAAGTTGAGATCCTATAATTAGCGAAGGCAATAGCTTAGTAAGACTGTAGGTAGCTATTTAACTGCTTCATCGTCTAACTCCTAATTATTAGGAGGGCTAAATAGATTAATCAAATGATGATTAAGGTCCTTAGCGCTATCCTCAACCTGTTTATTAGGTAGATTAAGAATCTCATTAAGGTCCATTATCGTGCGGATCCGTTGCTACTGTTCGAGATTGCTAAGGTTGGTTATAGCTCCTTTATAGCCTCATCTATGAAAGTTGGTTTTGCTGGATTTGGTTCAATATTCACACTTGAGTGAGACTAGTAGCTGGTGAAAGTAGTAACTGCTACTTCATCCTATGCACGAATACACCATTAAACTGCCTTCAGGATATTCACTATGGATAGGGCATTAAGGCCAAGCTCGTGTTGTTCAATCATGTAGCTGGTCTATTGCTTGCGATAGCGCACTTTAAATGCTGCTATTATCCCTTGATCCAGTGGTTGTAGTTTGGCTATTGTGTTAGGTGGTAGGAAGCAGATCTCAGTATTCATAAGGCCTGGCCCCTCTGGCATGAAGGTATGACATAATCATGCCTGTCACGGCCTGCACCAAGTCTAGGGCGATCGCAGCATTGCTAGAGTATCCTCCGGGGGGCACAGCGGTTAAGAACCATTTGCGACATTTTCGCTGCGAAAAGTTGTGAAAGGGTCTTCAGCGGGTGCACCGGGAGCAGGCAAGGCACGCGCAAATTCCAAGGTAGAATCCACATCGTTGTCCTTCCGGAGGAACTCAATAATTCTATGGGCGTTGATTTGGGAGACAGATTTCATATGGCTTAGCAGTTGATTGACTTCGGTGGTCTGTCGCTGGAGCGCATGGTGCTTTCGTTTGAGGGCGATGATTGGAGGAGCTTCAGGTTCTGCAGTGTAGTCATAGCTACAATCACGATCAGCACATCTTGTGCATGTCGGTCGGCGCCCATCACACTGTGGCCGTCAGTTTGAAAGTGATTCGTATCAGCTCTGGAGGGGACATTACCTTGACTTTGGCTTTGCGACATTTTTCGCATGCGACTGTGACTTGATGGCGTTTGCCGTCTTGTGGCCGCCGTCCGCCACCCGGCATGAAGGCCCTTGGCGCCATTCACGTTGCAGGTCGCAAGTGTCTGACAACACAGGAAACCGTGGTAATGCTTTGGATACAGTCGGACGTGGGGCAAGTGGTCGAAAAGATGTATATTGTAGGTAGCAAGCGTTCCGCGAGCAACACTTGGTCTGTCGGGGCCCTCTCCGATATCAGTGTGCTCAGCTGCAACCAGGTACCGAAAGCGCTCAGCATCGCCTCAAGCTACAATACACAGATCGCAAACGACACTGAAGCTGCCAGCGTTGAAGCAGTACCGCGAATGCCATGGGCCCCACGATTGAGATCTCCACTATGGTAGACACCGGCGACAATAACAACGAGAACGACATCGGCAGCAACAATCGCGGTGCAGACGCGCGCGTATACCACCTCCGCCACTTCGCCGCAACAAAATCTCACTCCGACTTCTCAGAGCTTTCGGGAGCCAGTCTCGCTACAATGCGCTTGTTACATATACCCTGAGGACGACTGCTTCCTCGTCTATTAACCAATGCTCTAGCTACCTGCATATATGGACCGAGCTATACCAATTCCAGTTTACCAAACGCAGTGCCTTCCCTGCCACCAACCAGTCTATGCCCTCGCGGCAGCATTCAGTTTGGTCTGGTTTTCTCGACATCCCCCCAGCACCCTCTTTACCCCCAATCTCACAGGATTCACGCCGTAGAGAATACTTCGATTCTTCTGTTTGCGATACCGCATGTACTCCTCAGCTCTTTTGCTCAAGCTAGCCCTACATCTTCGGATCGAGTGCCATATGATCGCCTGACATAATCCGTGCGCGAAATAGAAACTTATGATAGCACGCGCAAAAGCATGGTGAGTCCTGAGTGTAGACTGTAGACCCATTGGAACGTCTCTGCGTAAGAGCTGTGCGAATTGCCGCTCTACCTTCCCCTGCTATTCTGCTGCTAACCTGAGTGCCAGCGGACGTCAGTTGCCGCAGAAGATGGCGAGAGCGGCGGCCATCGAGAATCGCCCCACAGGGGGAAGGCCGACGGAGCACAGCGCAGGAGCGACGACCTCAGCTAGTCTCGCCCATAGTGGTCTGAATCTGAATATTCAGATTCAAAAGCCGCAGCTCGTGACCATCGGAGCAAGCTCCGAAATTTGTTGTGTCATAATGTGACTATGTAACCGCGCACAGTACTGGATTGTCATCTTCTCAGCACTCGCTGTTTCGAAAGGAAACATATCACAAACCGTGATCAAGATCGAGAGTCGCCAAACATAATGCCTAATCATGGAGTCACGGCGGGGCCATCTCGAGGGCATTCAAGCTCTTCCAGACTAGCTAAAAGAGCTCAGGTCGCCGTGGCGTGCGAGAATTGTCGTCGTGAGTAATGCATTAACTTCACTTCGCGCACTTCGCTGACCTTACGTATATGAACAGGTAGCAAAGTCAAAGTACGTATGCCTTTCGGCTTAGAAAACAACTTCAGATGAAGTGTCATGTTGACGTCGCGACCGAAATCTTGTCATCAACTGATCGCTATAAGTCGCGTACTTCTAACACTCGTGGGAATATTGTGACGGAGCGCGTCCAAGTTGCTCGAGATATCGGCAAATCGAGATTGAGTGCACCTACATAGTGCCTTAGAGCGATGCGCCTCCCATTATTGCACTCAAACGCAGTACGCCATCGAAGTCAAGACTAAATCCGACCGAAAACTGACCTTAGTTTCTCCTATTCTTTAGAGTACTCCGAGCTTTAGCGACAGTCTGCAGACGGACAAGCTTTATTGCATCAGCTCAGGTCTCTACCCTAACGCGATGCGCACGAAGTACTTAACCGTCTTCGAACAGGTTAAGATCCGGCTTCGGCGCTACAACTCGCACTCGGATCGCTAGCACCGATAACGCGGGCCGAAAGACTCTCACCTGCGTACCGCGACCATTACCTGGTAGACGGGGGCATCATAGCTTTGCCTCATATTAGGGATGCTAGTGCCTCTTCTACTTTACGATCGAATGTCAGTAGGGAACGGATCACTCCGAATACGCGGTTGCCAAGGCCTAACGCAGGTGCCTCTCAATAACTACCTTCTTTCGCACATCTGACGTATGCTTTGTAGAGCACCTAAGCGACACTTTTTTCGTCGTTTGGCGAAATTCAATAATTGCTGACTCGCTTATAAGCGCATACATAGGGGACTCCAACTATATAGCACCTCAATCGTCACGCAAATCCCTGCTGAGAAAGTCACCCAGCGCGCCGGAATTCCACCACACGAGAGGCTTGACATCAGTATCTGTCTTACGGATACCTACTTGGCGAGCTGACTCAAGGCTTGACCGTGCCTACGCTAGAGACTGGGGTGTCTTTTACTTGGAGGATGAAGCATTCCGGAATATCATATGCTCCTATCTGATATGGGATCACCAAGCTTGGCGTTTCTTCGACGAGGATGACTTCTTGGAAGGGTTGGTGTATGCGCCATCAATCTCTTGCAGTCCAGCACTCGTCCATGCGGTCATAGCATTTGGATCGGTTCGTACCAATACATACGTTTCGAGCGCAAAAACGGTTGACACCTTTGATAGAGAAACTACGTTTGGATTGATGCCGAGACAGCCGATGCTTCAGGAACAGCTGCCGCTACAGAGGCGGAAAGACTATGGGATATAGAAAATCCAAGCGACAAACCCCTTGCTACAGCTGCAGCGGGTCTTCTCATTTGGAACAATAACGGGGCTTCGGGACACGACAATACCGGCGAGCCGTATATCCTACGAGTCAAGCGAGTTGCTGATCACATGAATATGTATGATGGAAGCTCATACGCTACAAAAGACACCAAAGCCAATCGGGCAAAGGCTATCTTCATCTGGGGTGTTTACTCTTGGCTTGCGTAAGTCGTTTATTCACACTTCATTCCATGCTAGACGAGAAGTCAACTGACTCGACCATCAAAGGTTTTGTGAGATCACACTTGGGTCAGAGTTTAGCCTCCCTAAGTTGCCACCCGATTTGACGCCGCTTTTCAATGAAAATTCTGCAGACAAGGAATGGATGCCTTGGCCGCGAAGCGACCCACGGATTTTGGCCTTGATAGATGAAATATTCCTTGTGAGATCTTCAATTATGGCGATATTCCTGGATATCGGGGCACTCCAAAGGAATCACAAAGACTCTGGATTGACTCAAGAGTACCTTGACGCGTCTCTTGCTCTTTGTCACCGTCTGCGATTGGTATGGAACTCGGCTGGCGTGGTTGCGTGCTCCCTGGATCAAATGACTCCCCATCTGCTCCTTCTTCAGTAAGTCACGCAGGCCCACTCACGCATGGTAAGAAGATTGTTCTATTTACCAAACAAGCTAACGCTCCCGGTCCAGTTGTTGGTACCACTATGCCATTCTGCAGCTCTTCCGTCCTTTTGTGACAACATCTACACTCCCTTCTATTCATTCACTGCCGTTAGAAGCCGCAAAACTATCGATTGAGCCTGCTCTATCGACTTCGAGATCTGCTGCGCATCAGCTACGGTCACTGTTGACTCTAGGTTCTACAATATTTGCTGGCCTCCAAGCTCCACTTATTTTCTCTCAAGTTGCTGTAGCTGTGGCCCTGGAGACTTTACCATCCGCGTCTGCGCTCAGTACGATCTTTTCGCTAACTGCAGGAACTGTATTCATTATTGCTCTTCGTATCCTCTATCGAATGGGCGGAGCGTTTGTCGCTCTCCGTTTTGCACTTCTTGGAATCAAGCAAACGGCGCTGAGACTTCATTTACACGTGCCTCCAGAGGCAGAAAACATCTTTGGAAAGGTGCAAGAGGAGATTTCTCGCAGGAAGACAACCCGCAGACCCCGAGCTAATTAGGTGGTGGACTTGAGCAGATCCGGGGCTGATGTCCAAGCGGCGAGGTTAGAGAGTTTAGTTGGTGCATTAAGCGATCTCGATCTCCATTTAGAACAGCAGGGGAGGCTTTAAACAAACCCCATGCGCCAATTTATAGTGTCTAAGCAGTGCAACGCCAAGAGGTCAACCCCGGAAGGAAATGACTACATCTCGCTACCTATAGCCATTGGTTTGATTTGATTTGATTGGATTGGATATACCGTTTTCGCAGTGTAGCTCCCTTAAAAGGATCATGCTAGGCTGTCACTGTGTGCGGTATCAGGGAGGAAAGCCGTAGCGTAAGCCCGGGTGAAAGCTCAATCCTCTAGTAAGTGTGAGCGCACATGAAGCCGCGAAGCCCTGTTTGCACAGTCTGCAACCACGATTACGAACATCCTGCGGATATCTCTTTTCTGATGTCTAGAAAGTGGCTGAAGAACCAGCTGTTTCCCTTGGTCCTGCAGTGTCTCATTCGCGATCTGACAGTGTTCCCCCTCAGAGTCATGCATATACTGGTGAATACCTGGCGCTTTACTGTCTGCAAGCCGGCAAGCAATGGTTGTAACGAACATTCCGATATGACCGGAGTCCCCTAGACCCTTAGAGAAGAAGTAATTCGCTGCAAGGCGCGCCCTTTAACAATAATGGCGCGCGACAGTGCGAGCGATCGCCGATTTCCCCGTACCAGGCCGGCCACCCAGCCAGATGATGCAGCTCTTGCTGTCACTATCCACCCACTCGTGGATTATCACAAGAACGTCGACCCATGTTCCAGGCAAGCGGTCAGAGTCATTTTGTCTGTGGCATGCATTGAATGTCGCATTAGAAGCAAAGGGAAGGCGCCTTAGGGGGCCCTCGAGTTATGGCGCACATCTCAGCTTGTTCCTCGCAGGTCTCAGGCTTCTACATACCATAATGATTTACGATATGCGCTCGAGCACTGTCCGTTACATTCATGCCTTGGTAGTAGTTGCCGCCAGCCGCTGGTGGTCAGCGCCTGGTTCATGCTGTCTACGTCTCTTCATTGCTATGACCGGCTGGAAGCGTAGACTTTGCCAGAATGCACCGCCAAATATGTCGGTTGCGCAAGGCACGATCTGCGTATCCGAGCGAGGGTTCAACATTGTATGCCAGTGTCTCGCTATGCTGCCGTTTGCTTACGTCTCGTTCGGCGCAACCAGAATATCAAGGGTCCGTACAGTATGGAGATGTGCGAGTGTTCCGAGCGAATCTGTCAACAAAGCGATATCAATACTTGAAAGATAACCTGATCGATTTGAGTGAACATAGCAACGTCTATCAGGTCACGTATACACTACGTTGTCCAGGCAGGAAGCTCGGAAGGGTGGCGTAAGACATGCTTCAGCTAGCAATAGTGAGGGGTTTGGCCTGGCGTGCAGAAACCACGTGGGTAAAGCGCAGATTCACCAAGCGAGCTACAGTACTGGAGACGTAGGTTACGTTGGGTACATACTGTGGCTCCTAAGTAGCCTAAGCTACTTCATTAAGAGCGCGTCCTTACACTGACAGGCAACGTTCAGCAGCTGCGACTGATCTGCGGCTATCACGCTTGCAAGCTGCGTGTGCGCGGCAGGATATGTACAGGCGGCACAACCCACACTCGGCAGCGGTAACTGGTCAAAGAAAGTGTAGCGGCAAATTCGCCGTCTTCCCCGCTGTTGCGGCTCCAGTGAGATCACATGATCAGCGCGTCGCAGGCTCCATCTTGGTCCCTACTCCTAGGATCATGAATCCCGCATTCCATATCGATATGCAGGAGATAAGCGCGCGCGCTGGCTTCAAAATTGAAGCTCCTAGTAGTTGACCGAATAATCGTCTAGCCGGAATCACAGAGCAGTAATTAGCTAAAGAGGCAAGTCAGGAACCAGGAAGCGGGAACTAGGAAACAGGAATGGGAGCTTGGAAGGGACAAGCTGGCCAGATGCTGTTGTCGTATTTCTCTCGCAAGATATTACTATGATTAGGAAGCTTTGCACTACACATATGTTCGGGATCTTCAACCTGGAACCAAAAAAATTCTCAAAAAGTCTGATCGGAATGGTGTTAGGCTTTTTGCCGAGCGCAATCCACCAATCGAAATGCAATGTTTACAAAAATCTCTCGTAGTCTACCGCAAATCAGAAAACTAGTATCTGGCTTCCACATCCTGCCTTTGTTCAGTAGTATAATATCAATCTTGATTTGAGCTGAGCTTGGCAAGTGCAGTCCCAATTTACGACGTTTGCAATTCCCGAGCCTGACTAATCCTGACCTGAGGGAGTCGGCCAGAAGTCGGGTTCCTACAGCAAAGAGATAACAACACGCTGGGATCCTGTAACCGTGAACGACGGTGAGAATAGGGGATTTCGGACGGGATGCCCAGTTTTCACTGACCTATGGTCGTATGTACCTAGAACTTGCGTTTGCACATCATAATCTTAAGCTGCTAGCAAAAGCAGCGACATGAGAGCCATGACCATTCCTGCACTTGAGGTGGATTCAGGTATAATGGAACCACAGCTCAAACACCAATTCGAATGATAGATGGGTTACGACCATCTCGAGGATCGATTCAATGTAATCATTCCGTCTTGCTTTTGTTGATATGGCCCGCTGCGTTTCTAGCTTCCCTCTTTTCGTTAACGGCTTGCCCTTGAGTAGTACGAAATGAAATCGAGCAAACGGACATGAGTGCCAAAATCTTTCGAGCTCTCTAGTTTTTCATTAAGAACATACCTATATGTCAAAAGGAAGTGTTGTCTTTCAGTAAAGCGTACACGTACATTCTCTCCTCCATTGCTTCCACCTGTGGTAACAACGATCTTGATTTTAAAGGGACCTTGAGAAAGGAAAGTAGGGAAAAAGACATGATTGGAAAAAATCAACGCCATGGCTGTGCATATACATACAGTAAAGAAACTCAAGGAAAAGTAGTGAAAAAGAAAAAGTCAGAAACCACCTCGCCCCATCCTTTTCAGTCGCTTCCATCCTCCGCAGAAACGCTTACATCGCCACTTCAAGCACTAGGCCCACCGCCCCTCTGCCTCTTCTCATCTCCGCCGGCAGGACCACCATCGTGAGTCCTCTTCATGCCCTGGCCCTGGCCCGGACCGCCTCTGCCTCCTCCACGACCACCTCTGCCGATCTGGCTACCGCCGCCGCCTCTGGGAAGGCCGGTACCTTGCGCTCCACCGCGGCCGGGACCGGTTGCGGCGCCTTGAATGTTCAGACCTTGAGGGCCTCCTCTGCCGATTCCGCTCGGGCCACCGCCGCGGGGGAGACGAGAGCCGCCAGGACCTGGGATGCCGCTGCTCAGACCGCGGAGAGCTGCTGGGCCGGTTCCGAAGGTGGGCTTGTTCTCTCCTCCTGGTGCGCCTGTTTGGGGTGCGAAGGAGGGTGCGTTGGGGTTGGGCGGCGTGCCGGCTCCGCCTTGAGGGAAGCCTGGACGGCCTAGTTGAGGTTGCGATGCTGGAGTGCCGAACGGCTGGGCTGCCTGGCTGGGTTGACCGAATGAGGGCTGGCTGGGTTGGCCGAATGCAGAGGCGTTTGGTGCCTGCATGCCAGGTGGCGCGTTGCTTGGCTGTCCGAAAGTTCCGGTGCCTTGAGCGCCGAATCTTGCTTGACGAGCTTGCAGCTTAGCTTGCTCACTTTCTTGCTCTGGCTGCGGTTGTGGGACAGCAGGCGTGGTTTGAGCCGGTGATGGTGAGGCGACACCGGCGGACTTCGGGGTTCCAGGTGCAGGCGCAGCCTTAGGAGCTGGCTTAGCGACCTTAGCGATCTCCCAGACCTCGCCGACGCCCTTCTCGGGTGTCTCTTGTGCAGCCTTGACGACGACTGCGATCTTGGCTTGCGCGATGTCACGCTGGCTGATTTGGACCTTGGTTTTCTTCTCAGCGTTCTCGATCGCTTGTTTGACAGCTGCTTCTCTCTCCTTTTGTGCGTTTTCGAGTTTGCTCTTCAGGTCTTCAATCTCTGCGCTGTTCGCCTGAGGGCCCTCGTTGGAGCCGGAGGCCAGACTGGCCACGGTCGCACGAGCAGACTCAAGCTGAGAAGTGAGACGGGAGATCTCAGCATCCTTCTCAACAATAGTCTTGTTGAGAGCCTCGGTGTCCTTGGCGGTAGTCTTCTTCACATTGTTGGTGAAGATGGTGCGCAGGCGAGCGTTCGATTTGAGCAGCTCAACTGCCTGTTCATCGGTAATGTCAGGCAATCCATTGGACTGAGGCTGATCGGTAGGAGTTGGCTCAGCCTTGACGCCCTGCTGTTCCTTGTTCTGGGCTTGTTGCACAGCAGCGCTGCCTTCTTTGCTCAGGCGTTCAAGCTCTGCTTGGTGCTCCTTCTTAAGCGTCTCAATCGTGCTGGCTTGCTCGTCCTTCAGTTTCTGGACCTCGACCTCGTGCTCCGAGACAATCTGTTGGCGGATCTCAGTTGTCAACTCGTTACGCATCTTCTCGCGTTCGTCCTTCAACTGGCGTGTGAGGTTGTTCTTCATGGACTGTATCTTCTTCTCGCAAGCCTCCTCGACTTGTTTGACAGACACTTGATGCTGGGATTCCATTTCGACGCGTAGGCGCTCAACCTCTTCAGCGACTTGTTGAGAGACCGGCTTTTCCCCTTCGGCAGGCTCAGCGTTGGTCACAGCTGGGTTACCTTGGGCGTCTGACTGAGCGTTGGCACGAAGGGTCTCCACCTCTTGCTGAGCGGTAGAGAGCTCCTGTCGAAGCTTCTCGAGAGCTTCATTGCCGGTTCCAGTCTCGTTGATTTCACCCTCATCTTGGCCACCGCTGTTCGCATTGGCCTGTGCGGTCTCAAGCTCAGACTGCAAGTTTGCCACCTGAGCCTCAAGCTCTTCCACTCGGCTTTGCAATGTCTGCGTCTGGTTGCTGAGAGACTCAGCACGAGCAGCGTGGTCGGCAGCTTGTGTCTCGGCTTCGGCGATGCGTGCATGAAGACGCACATGCTCTTCACCCCCTTCAGCAACCTGACCCTCTTCCTGGCCCGTCTTCTCAGCAGCGGCAGCCTCAGCCCGGGAGACAGCCTCGTCTCTGGCCGTCTTAGTTTGCTCAAGTTCAGCCTTCAGGGTCTCAAGCTCGCCGCTAAGTCTGGTCTGCTCGGCCTGCGCGGCATCGAAGCTGGTTTTGCTCTCGATTAGGCGTTGGTTTTGCTTGCGGTTTTGCTCTTTCGCCTGCTCTTTGAATCTCTCCAGGCGGTCAATGAGGCTCGCCGACGCCTCCTTTGCTGCGGCTTCGATACGTCCGTCGACGCCCTCGAGCTGTTCCTTTAGCGGGGCCTGCTCAGCCTCAAGGCGCTCTTTCTCGGCCTTCAACGCCTCCATTTGCTGTTTCATATCCTCCAGCTCGGCAGGATCGACACGGTCGTACTTCGAGATGATGTTCTGAGTGCGCTCACGCCAGTGGTCACGATCGTCCTGGAGAAGCTTCATCTCGCCCTCCTTGCTCTCCAGCTCGCCCTCGAGCTCACCAACACGAGCCTTGAGAGGGTCAATCTCCGCAACAAGGCGATCGATTTCTTGACTCTTCTCTTCGAGCTTCTCTCGTGCCTGACGGGCTTCGTTTCGCAGGGTGGTCGAGCTCTCACGGTAAAGGTTGAGCTCGTTGATCGTCTGCATTAGCTTGTTGGTGCTTCCCTCATTGGTGAGACGATCAGAAGATTGCCTTCGCTCTTCGGCAAGCTTCTGGCGCACATCATCGAGCTGACCGTTGGCGTAGTCGAGTTGTTGCTGCAGGCGTTTCGCTTCCTGAATGGAGAGCTCGTACTGAACGTCCACGATCTCCTTCTCACGGCGCAGATACTTGATAACCTCGTGGAGGTTGCCTGAGTCGCCACCTGGTGGAGGTGAAGCAGCTTCATCGCCTTCCGCAGTGGAAGGAACAGCACGACCCTGTCGGAGGGCCTGAAGTTCCGATGAGAATGCCTCCATCTGTTGGTGGAGCAGCTT
>MSJI02000080.1:0-17350 GCA_001931905.2 Cladosporium sp. IMV 00045
GCGATCGGGAGCCGCTTTCGAAAGAACGCATTCCGAAGTTACTATCTTACGGAAGGAGCTATCCGAGGCTCGAGAGCTATTACGGGTACGTAAAGAACGTACGAAAGGGAAACGCGTAGCAATAAAAGGGAGGTTCGTCTTTAATACGAAGGAAATCCTCGAAGTAGTCGAGAAAGCGGAAGCGGAAGCCTCGAAGGGAAAGCCGAAGAAGAAGCAAAAGGCGAAAGCTATAACCCCCGAAATCGAGGACGAGGAAGACGAAGCTATCGGGAGTAATATATCCGAAAGTGAGAGCGATTGTATTATCGTAGCTAGTAGGAGACCGATTTTGAAGTAGATAGGTTAGAATTCTGTCCCGCTTCTAGTACTGTCCCGCTTCCCCTACAGTGACGTTATCTCAAACAGACATGTTAGATATTCAGTACCATGTATCAGCTGGTAATGGCTTATGGCGACTGTCGAGATCGTGTTTGGAGTGCGAAGAGATAGAATCTGCACACAGCCATAGTAGGTCGTAATGATCGTGTAGTTGCATTGTTTCGACATGGTAGTTCATGCGGCTTTTACATGCTAGGTCATCTGTGTCGAGTACAGATCAAATCGGTGCCATTGCCAGGAGAGTAGTAGACAGAGGAGAAACGGTATACTGAGGATCAATCCAGTGGTAAAAAGAGTCATGGAGAAAACTTCAGATGCAGCGCGCCCTAGGCGTGCCCCAGCAACCAAGGCTGACGTCCCGTTTCCTAGATGGCGCCTCATCTATTTGGGATCAGAAAGTTGTGCGCCCTTCGCCCTGCGCCCTACTGGTAACATAGGGGTACTTGTATCTGGCGAAGTCTTTCCCCTCCTGCTTCTCTACTAGCACTCAGCATCACAATGGCATCGACAAGGCAGCGAATCCACATCCTGGGACTCGGAAGCATCGGTAATTTTGCAGCACATTGTCTGGCTACGCTTGCTGACGCACCGCCGATTACCCTGCTTCTGCATCGACGCACGCTGCAGGAAGAGTTTGAGAGGAAGGGGAAATCGATTCTTCTGAGACGCTACGAAGGCGGCGTGGAAACGGCGTATGGCTTCGATTCAGAGTACCTGGATCAAGGTGTGTGGCATCATGGGCGTCGCCAATCCATCTCCAACCCCGAGTTGCAGACGACAGATACGATCTCGCAACTTCTGGTATGTACGAAGACTATCCAGACTGTAGACGCAGTCCGTCCCCTCGTGCCACGACTATCCGCCGCTTCGACAATACTCCTTCTACAAAACGGGTGCGGCGTCATTGATGCACTCAACGCAGAGCTATTCCGCGATGAGCGTACTCGACCCAACTACATCATTGGCGTTACATCCCATGGAGTCGGAATGGATGGCTCATTCTGTATCAGACATACAGGGCCTTCAGCAACATCATTTGGGCCAGTACCTCGTGTTGGGACCGGAGCAGGAGAATTTATGCCAAGTAATCTAGCCAGAACACAAGAGTACTTGCTTGAGACGCTCTGCCGGTCGAATCGACTAAACGCGAAATCGTATACGTTTGCCGAAGCTTTCCAAGCCCAACTGGAGAAACTCGCAGTCAATGCATTCTGCAACCCACTATGTGGAATTCATGCAGCCAAGAACAGATTCTTGTTTTCCCTTCCAGCCACAAGACGGGCGATCCTGACTGAGATATCAGCAATCGTGCTAGCAATGCCAGAGCTAGAAGGAATCCGCGAATTGCCCGAGCGGTTCAGCGTAGAGTCTTTGGAACGCACCGTCAATGGCGTCTTACACAATACCCGAGACACGACCTGCTCGATGGTCTGGGATTTGAAACATAACCGCAACACGGAGGTGGGATTCATCAACGGATATTGGCAGCGGAGGGGAAAGGAGCTTGGAATAGCAACACCGGTGAATGATATGCTTCTAGAGTTGATCACACTTCGGGAGACCCGGTCTCTGCCAGTGGAACGAAGTGGTTAGCGCCATCCAACGATGCGTCATGGATGTACTGGGGCAATTGCCTTCACAGGGCTCCGATATATCATGTACGCAAACCGATTCAACAACGATACCTAAACGAATGTTGGCATCGAGGCTAACCTTCCGGCAATGCCAAGTTTCAATTTGTGATACAAAATGGCATCAAATGTGGCGTTAGTAACTGAGGATATCCCATTTATCGATTCGTCCGACGTGTATTCGACACGGTAATCAAACGCACAATGCAGGTGACACGGAACGCAATGATGCTAGCATTGCCCAAAGCTCTGATTTCATCGGATACACCGGAAGGGAGATGTACTGGGAGATAGTGCAATGGCGAGACGCGGGCAGGTGCGACGGCGACTTAAAAACGCGAGATTCGCGGGCCTGTTAGTCGCCGATTTGCAGCCGCCCTCGGCTTCTACCAAGTAGGTCTTCAGCATGCATTTGAAAAGGAAACGTTTATGGGTTTTCCGACGTAGGGTCAATACGATTTCTTCTAGTGGCAAATTATTTTAACAATTCAACTTGAACAACAGCCCCCCTCCATGTGTACGAGAGTCCCATTCGCAGTTGCAACCAGAGCCTTTATCCGGAAAGCCACCAACTTCTGCGCTCTGCCGCCCAAGCCATTGCTGAGTCTCGTCTCGAGCCGCCGAATTGGTGTTGAGGTGTCCGCAGAAAGGCTTCCTCCTACGTTGACGCCTTTAAAATTCGATTCACTGCTTTCTCAGACGCAAATGGGGCAGCGACAGGAGTCTGCCACTTCAGCACACCACTGCAAAAAGCCGCTTCATCACGCGTTCAACAGCGTTCACACCGAAGGCACGTCTTCGTCAGCCATGATCGAAAGCATACATCATCCGGCGACAGGGACATGGCAGTACGTCGTCGCCGATAAGCACAGCATGGACGCCATCATCATCGATCCAGTCCTGGATTGCGACATGGCAACGCAGACCATCAGCACAAACACTGCTGATCGCCTCCAATCTTTGATCGAAGCGAGAGGTTATAGAATTCAGCGGATTCTCGAGACGCATGTGCACGCAGACCATCCGACAGCCGCCTCATACCTCCAAAGCGCCTTCGAGGGAGACCAGGGGTTCAAGCCGCCTGTCTGTATCGGCAAGCGAATCCGCGAGGTCCAGCGCAAGTTCGGACAAAGATACGGCGTGCATGAACATGAGCTAAGCAACGCATTCGATCAGCTTATGGACGATGATGAAGAATTCGGTATCGGCAACCTGAAAGCCAAAGTGGTGCATCTCCCAGGCCATACACCGGATCACGTCGGTTATCTCATCGAAGGTTCGCATTGTCAAGACTAATCAGAAGATGAGAAGTGAAGACTGACTAACATTCGTTTCGACAGACAACATCTTTTGCGGCGATTCGGTATTCAACGCCGACTTGGGCACCGCGCGCTGTGATTTTCCCGGCGGTAGCGCTAGAGCATTGTACCATTCGACTCGCAAGTTGCTGAGTCTACCCGAAAATTACAAGATCTGGACGGGTCATGACTACCCCTCGAGTGACCGGGAGTGCCCAGTCCCGTACATGAGCGTGGGCGACCAAAAGCAGCGCAACCGTTACCTCCAAGACATTGTATCGGAGCAGAGCTTTCTGGACATGCGCAGCCAACGTGATCTTCAAATGAAGGAGCCGAAGTTGTTACACCCTTCGTTACAGATCAATATTCGTGGAGGAAGACTGCCTGCACCGATGCCGTCGGGTGAACGGGTGTTGACTATTCCGTTGCGGCTTGAGACTACGCAGTGGTAAGTAGCAAGGGAACGCGAATGCCAATCTCAGCTCTGGATTAACGGCACTTCGCTTCTGTTTGGTAGCGAGGCGTCTTTATACTTCTCCAAATGCGCATCAGTTCTGCTTTCGATTTCCCATTGATTCAACACAGTGAGACAAAGATATTTGCCTTCGTCTTGTTGTAATATTCATCACAAGCACATGCCATGCACCGAGCAAGCCAATCACACCAAACGTCAGAAGAGACGGTTCAACAAACGATATGTATTGAGATGGTCACAAGGACAGCCAGGCCCCAAGGCGAGATTTCCAACCACTGCCCGTGCTTTCATCTGACTGGGCTAGCTGCCACAACGTACTTTTCACTCGTAAGTCGGTAAGGAAATCCTCCTCGGTGGAATTAGCGTGTTTGTTCAGCGCTGCACACTGGGCGACGGAGTCAAACGGCCGATCTACAGGTGAAGGACTGCCATCACCCTGGTCTCGCCAGACGCGGGCATCGCCAGGGAGCGATAGAATTCGCTGCATCGAACTCCAAGCCTCGCGATGGTGAGACGAAGCTTCGGAGGGGTCCTTCTTCCCGTCGACAGCTACGTTTTCGAATCTGGAATGCGTCACATCCTCTCTCAAAGTAGCGATTGAGTATGCGCCAAAAAGCTCGTTGCCCACTAGATATGCACGGCGATAGGGTGTGCCAAAGCCTGGCATGTGCATGCATGTCAAGGAGAACTGGCCGAAAGGAATGGTCTCCCCATCATCGAGCCCGGCGCGAATTGTTGTTGAAAAAGAGCTGCCAGCGCCGTACTTGCGCTTCCACATGAGTTCGAGACCGGAGAGTGTTGCATCGTTGCAAAGCTGAGGGGCATGTTCTTGATGCATCGATAGCTGCATTCTGAGATACCAAGCAGCGGATAGGCACTGGAGGCTGGTGCAGTGGGTCTCGAGGATGTAGTCCACAATGTAGCCTCGATCCTTTATCACAGCAATAATGGCGTCGGCGGCGCCTGTTGACATGGCAGCCGGGTCGGCGCACCCGTCGCGAACAGGGTCGAGCACTATACAGTGCAGTGTAGTAGCGTCAGCTATGACGTATTGCCACGTATCTGTTGATGACGAGTAGACGTCTTGGACGACTGGCGAGATGTTGCATGCTGCAGTCGGTATTTCCAGAGGTTTGCCGGATGCTGTCATGCTGAAGAATTGGCAAAGTTCGCACATGCGGCTGGTTTCGATGTTAAAGATGTTTTGGTGATTTTCGGGGTCGGGTTCGAAGCTCGTTGCAAGAATCTTCGTTTGTGGCGTAGTCCTGAATGCTGAAGAGAAGGTCGATGAAATCAGCAGGGACGTAAGGTGAAGAGTACAAATCTGCGGGCGAGCTGCAGGCGCAGTATAGTCGCCGATGCTGACGAGTCCCCGAGAAAGCCGAGTTCGTGCTTCCACGTGATCAGACCGGGAGGTCTGTCTTCCTCCGTAATTCTTCAGTTGACGTAAGGTTCTACACGTGAATTTCAGAATGGAGGCATTGTTCCTTCGGCTTCCGGCATAATTGCGTTGCTGCGGGAGATTGCAAGATCCACCACATGTAATGGAGCACGCTTAACGGGTCATGGAATGCCGCTTTGCTGAGCTTGAGTGGTAATTTGTACTACTGCCTTTCAAAGCATATCGAGGAAACCATCTGGTATTTCATCCATCGAGAAAAGATCAAACCAGAGTGGATTGTGCTCCATGCTGTCGCTGTCGGCCAAAGCGCTGTCTTGGAAAGAAGCTGCACGGGGCGACGAGGCACTGTCTCCATGCATCGAGAAGATGGTCTCGGCAACCGCTTTAAGACAACGTGTTGCATTTTGAGCGAGAATCCATTGCTCGCCTAGTCTCTGCAGTGCTCCAAGCATCAGAACGACTCTGTCCCTATGCTGCTGGAGGCAGTCTAGCCCACCGCGGTGTACATGAACAGAAGCTGCCGCGAGCTGAACGATGCATCCCAAAGCCAGGCCGCAGACGAAAAAGGGCGAGTGTCTGTCCAGGGGCCATGGCACAGTGGCGAGGTTTGCGAGGTCTTTGGAAGCTGCAATCGCTTTGACAGTATGATGTCTGGAGGAAGGCGCCAACTGCTGTGTATGACTGTTCGCACAGGCGACATCTTTCGCAGAAGGGACTGTGTCGGGCATATCACTCCTCGGGAAATGAAGAATGATGGTGGCGCACGCAATGAAGCAGCGTGCTTCGAAAAGCAATAAGTCGACATCCCCAGAAGGACCAATGACGTCTCTACACCAGAATGGAAGATTGTAACCCCAGCCAGCGAGTGCGTTGTCTAGTGCTTGTATGTTGTCGGGGGAATCGTCATTCTGAGAAGCCATAGCCCCAACTCGGCCCATGATGCGGATCGCATCTATGCGAAAGCAGACTGTTGAATAGCCGGCTTGCGGTTCCGGCGCGAAAACTCGATCTTCGAACGTTCGCAATGTAAGGGGGTTTTGATCACATTCTCCCGCCTCGTACAGAGCCTGGGCACATGGTAGGAAAGGAAGCGGCTTCGCAGAAGCGGAGTGGGAAGCGGGACGGCGGTGTATCGCCGCGAAGTAGATGTCGACGATGTATAGCTCCCACCACGTTCTCCGGAGACTCTCTTCTACCACGGATGTACCAGCCGAATTTTCTCGGGCGAAAGCCGGCTCGTTCATGCCCAGATGCATCGCAATATTGGCAGCACGTGTGATGCACGAGCCGGCCTCTTTCGGCTGATAGCGGACGTGAAGAATGATGGCGTACAAAACCAGCGCTTGGACGCGACATGGCGTTTGTTCGTCTGGCTCTGACATGGCGGAAGACACAGCTTGCTGTAGCCCTAACGCGCCAGGCATTGATGTCGCATAGTGCTGTCCGGCAAAGCATACAACCAGATCTAGGTAGTGCGGATACCGTTGCGCCGCATAGAAAGGTTTGGGCACAAGGAACGGATGGGCGGTAAAGAAGTGGACGTAGAACAGACTGAGAAGGCGGTCGCGGTCCGAAGCATTGAGCGCCCACGTCAACGGTGGTAGAGGAACAAAAGACGGCAGGGGCATTTGCGGGTTGCTAGAAGATGCCGGGACCGCATTTGTCGATGGGGATGAGGTGGCAACTGGTGGACAAGCAGTGAGGGCGGCATGGTTGCTGTTATTGCCACCTGGCGGTAGAGCGAGGGTTACTGGCGTATTTGATGACGTGGTGTTGTCTGCTTCGGCTCCAGCTACCGATGGAGCAGGCAGAGGGCGGTCATGGCGAGCAGCATTGGAATCTGCATGTGCCGGATCGCGACGTCTACGGCGACGGCCAAGGCCACGTCGGGAGGCCGTGTAAGAGCAGACCAGAGCGTCTACCAGGCAGCGTCCGCACGTAGGCGAGGCACCGTCGCACTTGAGATGTTTGCGTCGACATCCGTCGCAGGCCAGAGGCGCCGGCCGGGCGGTGCCATCGGAGGAGGCAGCATTCATGTCAGCAACATTGTTGAGGAGAGGTCAAGACGATGGTGAATACAGCCCTTCGCAGTCCAGATGGTCGCCGGTCCGATGTCGTTGTGGTGAGAGGAGAGCCCGCGGCAATCATTCGGCGACCATTCGTCGGGCTTGGCGTCTGCAAGCCGCAGCATCGCCGATCGCCGTTCGTGAGCACAACCAGATGAAAGTCGCCGACCCCGAGATATAAGCCCGAAGACGCCGGTGATTTCGCACACTGCACGACTTCATACCCGCTACAAGGGCTGGTATCGAAGAATGCTCGAGGAACAGTGAAGTCTTGATCGCCGTCGAGCTCGCCGATACATCTCCAATATTTTCTTTACCTTGGCGAGCGACACGACGGTAGGCCGTGATTTGAATGATGTGGTACAAGGTCTTCCACTTACAAAAATGGATCATTCATGGGTTGATAAAAATTGCGAGTTCTGCCCAAAATCTCACCAGTACCCAGCATCCTCTTCCACAAAAGCCGCGAGAATATCAACAAGCCCACAATTGCGCCTCTCCGACACACTGCTTCTCCTGGGCCGTTGCTAGATTGCACTGGCGAGATTCTCTTCCAACATGTTGTCCCACAGCGCCCCTGCTGTAGTAACAGGTGCGGTTTTTGGCGCCTCGCTCACAGCATCGGGTGTCTATCTTCCCTCGGTCATCATCGATCAATTGCGTCTGGTGGACTTCCACATGGTCCACACCTTTGCAACAGCCGTGGGCTCAAGCTCGTAAGTGACAACTCAAACCGGCGCCACAAGAGCTGCCCTTGACCTTTCCATCGATGCGCTTACTTCAATCACTTTAGCATCATCATGCTCGCTTTCGACAAACTCTACATAATGAAGCGTCCTGTCCGGACGAACTCGACCCTCAATCTTTGGTCGCCGTTTGATGCGAATATAATAGGCGGCAGCCTAGTTGGCATCGGGATGGCGCTGTCGGGTGCATGTCCAGGTACGGTTCTGGTGCAACTTACCCTAGGCATATCCTCTGCAAAGGCCACCGCTGCTGGTGCTTTGCTGGGCGCTGCAATACACATACAGGTGCAAGGGTGGCGCAGGTATGCTCAGCCGAAGGGTCAAGACTCGATTCTTTGCAGAAGGACGATATCTGAGATGTCGCGTATCCCCGAAGTGGCCGTTTATTCGTTCCTCTGGATAGCGGTAGCAGTAATCCTGGGGTCCGCATCGGCTGGGACGAAACAGTCGTTAGTGATTCCAGCGCTCGGTGGCCTGTTGATTGGCTGCGCGCAAGCTATGTCTCTGTTGCTCACTCGCAGCCCCTTAGGTGTGTCGGCCGCCTATGAGCATCTCAGCCAACACGCTCTTAATGCATTGCGAGGGAAACCCAGAGCGCGACAAAATTTACCATCGACATCTATCATCTTCTCGCTTGGTATCATGGCTGGAAGCTTTGCCTGGTCTGCGTGCAAACCCAACTTCGCAAAATTGGCCTTGGACTCGACCATCCCGACATGGCAGGCTTTCGTTGGGGGTATTGTCATGACTTTCGGCGCTAGGCTGGGAGGTGGCTGCACTTCTGGACATGGCCTGTCTGGCCTCAGTGCTATGTCAGCCTCCAGTCTGGTGACAGTGACTGCGATGTTTGGGGCTGGTATCTTGACCAGAATGGTTTTGAGATAGGTATAGGAGAAGCGATAGAATCTTGTTTCGATGAACTACATTGTGTTGCTAATCGAAAATCGTTCTCCCCGAGTAAATCCCATCGATCTACGACATGAGAGCATGTTGACGCCGCGAAGGCTGCTCTCATCTTCCCATCGACCCTACTTTGGTTGCGCAAAGTTAAAGCCTTTCCAATCGCAGAGTTTCACATTCTGCCACGCACTCGAACGCCCTAGCTATACCACGTTTCAAGAGGGCGTCGCTCAATTACGACGTGCACTTGACCTTGGCTGACTTCCAGTCTTGATCGATGCATTCCGAAAATCCTCCGATGCCAAACAAAGGATAACGCTCGACATTCCCACCGCAATTTTTGTTCTCGTAGACATGCAGCTTGCAGTGGGAGAGGTCATCGCCCCCGGTCGTGTAGGTCAGAGAGTGGGCACCCGTCATGCGTGAGTCGATGTTCTTGCAGTTGCTCTCATACGGGTAGCCAGATGAGCCTTTGCTCGTTTCGTACCTCTCGTGGTAGTGCCAGTACGGCTGGTCGTGGTCGTTTTCGCAATTGCTACGATCGTGCTCGTAGACGTGCACGACCGGGCCTTTGCAATCTGCAGTGTTCCTTGTGGCGGCCAGAGAGCTGGTCGCAGTTGTAAGGACGATGAAGAGTATGTTGCGCTTTTCCTGGGTGTCGTCAGCCGCCTATCACCGTATGAGGAAATCGTGAATACCCACTTCAAGCCGACGTTCTAGATTGTGACTTTCTGAAAAGTAGCTTGCTAGATCAGAATAGGGATGAATGTTCACAGTCCGAGTGACTAGACAGAAGGAAGAAAGGTTGAAATGGCTCCTAATGAGGTGCCATTTATACTCAAACGTCTCACATGATACCAGAATATGGTGGCATGATTGTTGTGTAGCTGAGTGCAACTTGCGAGATGCCAACACTTCGTTGTCACATCGCCAAGGATTGTTATTAAACAGAGTCAGCCCAAGCTGAACGAATGTGTCACATATTGCGGGAGACTAATGTTCACCGGTCATGCTGACATTAGTATGTTGACAGGCCACTGGATAGCCCGTCGATCATGTCAGCCATCATTAGAAGAAAACAGTGCAACGACCGTTCAAGCCACCTGTATGTCTGGCTGAGGTTTTTGACCACTTCATCATCGAATCTCGCTTCATGTACAACACCATGTCTCGAGAGCTCTGAACAGATCGATTTTCAGGCTCTCCCATTCATTGGAGATCGAGTTCAATCTGATGTTCTCAGAGCCATCTTCTCGGTCTTTTTGCTGCTGAAGGCCCCGCAGCATCGCAGCAATCTCTGCATCAACCAGCATCTGCGGCAATGTTTGAAGTCCGATGTATATTCCATCCAAGATCAGTACAGTTGCATTCCGCAATTGAAGTCAGGTTGTCTGCGGCCGTCTTGCGTTGCGTATGTGCTGTTTGCTTGTCTCTTGCGAAATAATCAATCATGTCAAACAAATCGATTCCTTGATACACATCACACCACGGCGTCGAAAAGGGTCACAACTTCGTGCAGAGGTGAGGCTTGTCGCGGGATCAGCTGTAAACTGCCCATCAGTAGAGTAGAAGCGTAGGCATTCGAGGAAGATGCCATCGTCATTCGGTTGAAGTTGACGTGGTCCAGCTGGGTGTTACACATGAAGCTCATGCTTTGCGGGGAGACATGATCCTCAGGCCATGGCGCCACTGTGGAGGCTGTGTTGGCGGATGTTTACTGGCTCACCTGGCCTCTTGTACTTTAGAGACCAGGAGATGACGATGAGCTCAGCCGAAGCAACAACCGCATGTGCATGCTCTGTCGTTGCATTTCGTGACCATGTCACCAGTTATCATGATAGCCCTGGGTCTACTGAACGCGTGACAAGGAAGCTGACGCAGTGGTCCGGTTGGAGATTGAACAAGGTGGCCAGCTTGAGTATGTGAGGAACTACGGCACGAGTATGTTGGTCAATATCGCCGTAGATCCCTCTAGTGGCACAGAGCATGCCGGACTATCGAACGACTATCGTCGGGTCAACGCCTCTCAGGAGCCCCTTCTCCCGTCTAGAAAAGCACCCCCTTAGTCTGATCACGATTGAGCTTGAAATCCCTCATAATAATCGCGCACACAATAGCAATAGCCATGATCGCAACACCGGCAATCAACATGTTCCGCTGCGCCACCGCATAAGAGACCTCGATTGCATACCTCGCCGCAGTTCCCTTCTCGTAAGACAGCTGCACCTGAAGGAGCTCATAGATATTGTCCAAATCCGTCAACGCATCGGCCGGAAGCCGCTTAGCCAGTTCTTGTGGGAAGGTACTCTGACACACAGCCGAACTGATCGAGCCGCCGACCGCTGCTTCAATGTTTCCGAAGATGTTCAGAAACGCCAGTGCGCCAGCTGCGTTGTTGTGGTCAGAAGATGCTAGGACTGCGACTTGGATAACCCCGATAAGAGCGCCACCAGACAGTGCCATAAAGATTTGGCACATAACGAGATAACCTATTTCCTGATCCGGTTGACGGAAGTGAAGCATTAGGCCAATGCCAAGGATGTAGAGAGGTAGGATCCAGTAGAGCAACCAGTGATAGCGACAGGTTCTATGGATCATGTAGCCGATAACAAAGAGCCAGAGGCCTGACACTACGTCGAAGATGTTGGCCACATATCCTGCTGTCGCAATACTCACACCGCAGTTTACCTGTAGAAACGAGGTGAAGTAGGAGTTCCAGGAGAAGTACGAGACGTCGTAGCAAACGTCGAGGAGACATGCTGCGAGCAACGTGCGAGATGTCGCGGTGTTCCATGGCAAGAAGGGCACGCGGGCAAAATACCTCTCCAGAGCACAAAGGCGCCGAGAAGCGCGACGCCGATTACTAGCATGGCGATGAAGCCGGCGCTGCCCCAGTATCGCCAAGATTATCGTGGATGTTGAAGGGTAGCAGGAATACTACTAGGCCTGCTGTCAAGAGGAAGGTCCCGAAAACTTTCGAGGTGTTAGTACGAGATCGCCTAGGGCACAAAGATCGGGATTTCGTAAAACCCCGTGCAGACTTACGGTCAAAGTCGACTGCATAATGATCGAGGTTCTGCACGAATACCCTGCCACTAGGAGTCTTAGAAGGCGGCAAGAGCCCCTTCTTCTTAGCTTGCCTCTTCGCATGCAAGAGAACCCAAACCATGGGCGCAGCAAATACAGGCAAGATGACTGCGAAAGCACCATAAGTCCAACGCCAGTTCTTAGCGTAAAACTTTTCGGCAACATTCGGTCCGGCATATGCGACAATAACGTTCGGTGAGGAGGTAAAAGCGTAGGCCAAACCACGATTTCGTAGACTGGAAGTATCCAAAGTGATCACGTAGATCGCAAAAGTCATGCCTGCGTAGCCAATGCTGTAGAAAACCTAGTTGATGTCGGGGTCAGCACGCCTGGATCCTCCATCGCTCATATTCAGGGGAGCCTACAGTGGCAGCACAGTATGTCCCAATACTGTTACAAGAAGCAGTCATGATCAGGCCCATAGTCGTGAGCGCTACCATCAGAGTGAAGCCTACCCAACGATCAAATAGATTGAGAATCTTAGCAAGCGGCATGTAAGTGGCAGTGCTCATAACTGAAGAGATGACATGGATCAGCGGAAGCAGGGAGTGGGATTCGAAATCGCTGGTGATATACGGATCCAAGCTGCCGGAGATAGATTGCTGGAAATAATTGATGAAGTACAAAAGGAACATCCTGTGGCGCTGTTAGCTGATCAAAGCTCAAGATCAAGGTAGAGTTAAATGTGGATGGCACTCACAAGGCATAGGCAAGCCCGAGAGATTGTCTCGTCCAAAGACATGGTAAGCGCTTCAGCCTGCTTGACGCCTTCCTGCATATCCTTCGCTGAAGCATCGTCGCTGGTGTTGTTATCGACATCCATATCGCGAGTTAGGGCCTCATGGTCGGCTGCTGTGTTGGGCAGTCGGGCATTCGATGCCAAATGATCTTGACCAGACGCGTGTACTTGGGACATCTTCAAGTTGACAGACGGCCTTCCTCTTCATGTGAAGAACTGTTGAAACAAGTGATGATGAGTGAGACACGGAACGTGGGATGGACGCGGACAGTCTGCCATAACTTATGTGTCCTCGGCGCCTATGTGCCGCGGACAATGCTGGCAAAGTAGCCGCCTGTGGAACGATTGGATGCGAGGATGATGGAGTGGACAAGACAGGATTCACCGTGTTGTTAACGACCCTACAGAGAACTAGAAGGGGTGGAGCTTCTTGCGTCACCCATAGAACCTTTAAGGCACTCTACTAGACCGAGACGTATGGCTCTTAAAAAGAGTACTTGAGACCCTATGGCTTTAGGATAAGTTCATTTGTGCGGGAAGTTCAGCTATAGAACAACGTTGGCATCAAAGCATGTGTGAAACATATTTTCTTTAAGTCGAGGCGTTCCTCGAGTAGCTGCTCCTACTTATTCACCTAACGGCAGGTTAGCTAGTACGAGGTAGCGAGACGCTGAGCTTGAGGCATGTTAATACTGTTAGCGGCTACCATAGGAAAGTTTTCGTCGAAGGCGGCATGGTAAGCATAGTAACAACCTACCACAAAGGCTATAGCTCCACTTGTAACACAAAGATTATCTACCGCTGTTTACTAAAGGCGGTCGGGGAGATTCTGGTATACTACCTCTGGCTCATTCAACCATTTTGTAGAAAGCGAGAGATGCTTACTTTGCGTAGAAGAGACCTTCCGTCCCATTCGTATAGGCGAAGCAAGGAAGCCTGGATCCTTAGGATAGCTCCAGACTCAGTCGCGTACTTTAGCACGAGACGAAGCAAGCATTCGGTATTGCAATGAATATCTGTATACCGACACCTAGCGGTTGCTATCTCTCGGAAGCATCTTAAATGCGGCGGCTTTAAACGTAACTACGGCTTAGAGGAGTCTGGGGTGGATAGACAAGGCTCTCACACATCGTGGACAGTAGGTACAACATATGCTCGTGGGCTGGAGGAGGCTGCCGGGCACGTCGAAGCGAGAAAGTCAGAGTATCGCCGAGTTAGCCAAGAGTGGTATGACTTTTTGGGATTTCCCTAAAGCTCTCTGCCTTCACGGAAGCGGCCGCTAGACGACATCACAAATAGAGCGGATAGAGTGTCGCAGAGGCGGAAATTAAGCGGTGAATTCACTACAAATCAGTCGAGATAACTGCAGTAAATAGCTTAAAGGTTTGAACATAATCGCTCCTGCATTTCATTTAATATCTGACTCTCGAGGCGTTGTTAGCTCCTTTACGACGACCTGATGCTAGGCCTTAAGAGTCTCCGCCGAATGAGTCCTCGGTTCCTCAAAGATGGTATCAGCGTCGATACCATCCGTTGGAATTTCACCCAGCACAAAAATAACGCGACGACCCTTGTTGGCACGGAAGGCGCTTTAACGAAAGCAATCGAACGAACGGAACAGTTGTGTCGAGTCTTCCTCGTTGAGAACAGACAATCGCCCAATATCCACCCCGCACGATTGTCGAGATTGGCCGTTTGAATGAGGATGATATCGTGGAAGTTGAAGGAACATCCTACAACCCTCGAGAAAGAAGTCAAAACAATACGTCGAATTCTTGAAAGGCGCCCACTTGGTGCACGGGGAAAAGCTGGAGTTGCCACGTGTTTCGGCCTGGAGGAAATAACAGAACAGATGTAGTGAAGAAAGTACAGATGGTTGTTTCTATGGATATATAACATCACTGCAAAGGAAGAGATAGGCTAAGTGAAGTCAGTTGATTGGTAGGAGGAAGATGGATAGAGATAGACCCTAAAGGCACACAGCCTGATCCGTATGATAGAAGAGCGATAGAGCCGGCATCTAGGCAGTTGGAGGAGTGTTTGGTCATTCGCTCTCGTGAGTTGTTTTCGATCGACGGATCGCACATGGTCGCTGTACACTTTTACATCCATGAAGTCTCGCAAAGCAAGCCAAATAAGGTCATGCTCATGAAAAAGCTGGTCATTCAAAGGTTTTTATGAGGCGAATGCCTTTGGGATGACGACGGACTTTTCAATGCGCATTCGCGACTTTCAAGAAGCCCGGGTTAAGCGTCATTCAGAATACGCCATTCCGAAGATCTCGTACTACGTGGACGTGGACACATGTAGACTAGACGTTGCATTGTGCCGTGCTAATGCGTGCCTGGACAGACTATCCGCAAATGGGATGGAAGTGTGCCGTCCTTCAGAAGTGCAGAGCCTGGCGAGCTGGATGAGTACCAAAGCTCGGCAAAAACACACTCCAGAGCTGAAGTGCTTATGGTCAGCTCTTGTCTCGCCGGTATTGGCACAGCCTATCCCTGAAGAGACTCCAGATCCGCTATCCATGATACTCCAGGAGGCCTGTGGACTTTGCTCAAGAGCAAGTGGCAGGAATGCGGTCACGTCAAGCCGGACGCATGTCCCAATGCACTCATGTATACCAAGCTGTAAGTCCCCAACTCTGCAGCAAAGGTGACTGCTTTTGAAGCTCGGCATGACTGCGTTGTCAATGGCCTAGACGAACAGGATCCTTGGACCGCGAACTGCATCTGACGTGGGCATTCAACGTCTATTTGGACTCCAACTTGCCCGCTAGACTGGGCATTGCCCCTCAAAGCAGGCGTCGTCAATCTGCGAGGCGTCGCTTTTACGCCTTAAAAGGGCGCGCAAAGAGTATGCAGCACGCATCAAAACTTATGAGACCTGCCTAGCGATTGACCTCCCCAACTTTACAGATCTCTAGGGTGAAAGGAGCTCAGTGTTGTCTCTCGTACACGGCCGCCCACCTGTGGCCGTTGAAGATAGTCCACCAACTTCCGTTCAAGCTCCTATACGAGTGTCTCAACCTTTTCGCTAATAGGCCTGTCTGCTCTGTCTCATCAAGCTAAGATAAAACAGGACTATGGACCGTGCAAACGCCCCGAAGTCCGATCAAGGTTGGCAAGATAATCTATGTAACTAATGGTCACACAGGTGAGGTCCTTCACGAGTACAGAAAATCAAAAATTCTAGTGCGTGGAATTCGCAATCATATCGAAAGTCGTTAAGGCCCTAACGCGGTGTACCTTGTCGATACGTATGGTAACCATTTTGACTCCATAAACAACGATTATCCAATCACACGAGTGGATGGAGACATCGTTCTTGGTGGTTCAAGAGAAAGATCCTGGCACCCCTTGGACCGTCGATTTGTGAGGCAGGCATTAAAGCAAAATTGACGTAGATAATCAAATGGTCAAGCATTCTCGATTTTTTGAGTTATTCGGCGTCATAATATCACAAGCCGAACACGACAAGCTATCGTTGTCCGTTCGAATTCTGACAAGTCGATCGTTATGACATCACAGGTAAGCGAGTGTCCTACACTACTTCACTGCTCTCCCCAGAGTCCGGCAAGCTTCACCTCATATAACTTTCTCCACGAATTCTTCCGCATTAGAATCAATCATCATAGGGCCGACGTATTTATTGCCCTGACTTCCCTTCGTGAGTCCAAGGATGGTCGGAACCGCAGTAACGTCGTACTTCTTTCTTCAATCCGTCGCTTTCGTCGATGTCAATTGTGGCAATCTGCACCGACGAGAAGGCAACCCTGATGCTTCGAATGAGACCCGTTCATTTCTAGCAGAAAGCTCATGACTTCTCACCTGTCGAAAGCGCGAACCGTCTCAACGCACAGTGCACTCCAATCTGCAGAGAAGATCACAACAGTAGAGGTCTTGACCATGCTGTCGATCTCACTTTGGCTGATTCATAAATAAGCAACTGTTTTCTGTAATAATCTAAAAAGCGCCTGAAAAGAAAAGAACGTACCTCCTTTATTCTTTATTGTGAGAAACATAGAGGTGAAGAGCTGGAGAGCTTAGGTGGCGTTCGGATGTTCTCGACAGTGTGTCGATAAAATTAAGTGGAGGGTGAAGATTCATAACTAAAAACCAGATCTTCAGAGTCGGGGTTCCCTACTTATAACGTCACGGTAGGGGAGTTCGGACAGTACGGGAGTTCGGACAGAAATTCTACCTCTCTACTACGGATTTGATCTCTTACTAGCTACGATAATACAATCACTCTCGCTTTCGGATATACTACTCTCGATACTTTCGTCTTCCTCGTCCTCGATTTCGGGAGTCGTAGCTTTCGCTATTCGCTTCCTTTTCGACTTTCCCTTCGACGCTTCTGCTTCCGCTTTCTCGACTACCTCGAGGATTTCCTTCGTATTAAAGACGAACTTCCCTTTTATCGCTACGCGCTTCCCTTTCTTGCGTTCCTTACGTACCCGTAATAGCTCCCGAGCCTCGGATAGCTCCTTCCGTAAGAGGGTATTCTCGGAAGACGTCCTTTCGAAAGCCGCTCCCGATCGCTCGATATACCGCTTTACGGGAGTCTCGAGAGTAGACGAACGAACGATCGAGTTAACTAGCGACGTCGCCTCCCGTAACTCCGTA
>MSJI02000081.1:0-22541 GCA_001931905.2 Cladosporium sp. IMV 00045
AAACCTGGCTGATGCATGGTTCTCTGCTTGGTTGGTACTGGAACCGCAAGATAATGCCATGGGACTCGGACCTAGACGTACAGATGTCAGAAAAGAGCATGCAACACCTTGCCGACTACTACAACATGACCGTGTACCACTCTGATTTGCCTGGTTTGCATGACAGCCGCGATTATATGCTGGAAATCAACCCGCACTGGGTCAATGATAGCACGGATGATGTTGAGAACAAGATCGATGCCCGATGGTTGGACATGACGACAGGATTGTACGTCGATATCACAGTGCTGAGATGGGACAAAGAGGCGCAGTCGAGAGGGATACAGGGCGCAGCCATGTGCAAGGACAAACATCACTACAAGCACAAAGATATCTTCCCCCTTCGGACCAGTGTTTTTGAGGGAATGCCGGCAAGTGTACCATTCGCCTTTGCAAATGTGCTGGTCGAAGAGTATGGGGCCATGTCGTTGAGCAACCCCATACACGCAGATCATCGGTTTGATGCCTCGCTGCAAGAATGGTTGCCCATTGCGGGCCGTCCACAGAAGTAGTAATGCGAAGGAGATGCGGGCTTTGTTTTGTAGCTTCTATATGATGATTTTCACTTTCGGTACTTCTGACTGTCTTGCCATCTGGCGTGATTCTTGTCGGCAACTGTGTAACGGTTTGTAAGAAGTGTCGTGACACTGGGTTCCTGCCCCTAAACACTGCAGCTGTAATCTACTCACCACACGAGCCGTGACGAGGCACCGTGGCGAGGCAAAACCCACGAGCCATTAACATGTCTTCAGGGGCCGCGGATAGAGGACGCGGCACAATAGATGCTTGACGTCATTTGATCTTCGCCAGGGTCAGGGTTGTTGCGCGCGATTCATGGTGCCCAAGACAATGAGGCAATATGAGCCTCGAGAGAGCTAGCGCGCCACGCGTTTGGGTAGTTGGCTTGTCGCGCTTCCAAGATCGTGCTTGACAGTTCTGGATGCGCCATTGGCGGGCATCACGTAGTGCTTAGGGTCAGGGTTGGGGTAGGCTGACCACCGAACGAGACTTCCCATACAGTAACACTACGACGCTACACAGCACCTATATGCACAATATGAACATCACAAACGAACACGGCTTACAGCTTGTTTGTGTCCACGATATGAAATGCTTGTTTGTTCATGTTCGCGAGCAGTAAACACGTAAACGAACCAACAATGTTCGTTTGTGATTCACCCTGCAGAAATCAGCCGATGTATCACTAAAACACAATCGCATTTTTCCCAGCCAAAAGCATGAGATCTTTTTCTTCGAGGTGCGACCTGATGAGCCTACTTCTGACCTCGTTCACGACATGACCTTTGCGCGCAGTGTTGCAAGCTAGCGGGCCCTGGCAGATGGCAGCATCAATCTGATCGATATGCAACCGAGGGCCTCATACATTGTGTTGAGAATCGGTAGGATCAAAGAATGTTGATTGATGAACTATCAAGTGGGAGCATGCCTGACCTATATACAGCAGTGGGTGGCGAATGTGGCGCTGCCGATCTTCAACACATTGTCCGCCGTGTGCGAGTCTTTTCGAGCAGCTACTAGTAGCTCCCGCGGCAGTGGAGGACGGAAGATGCACCAGGTCTGGTTGCAATTCAGTAAATTTAAGTTATATTAGACTCAAGCGCAATCAAGCGCTTGCGTACACTCAAGCTCCAGTAATCAAGCACGCCAATCTGGTCAACCAACCAAGTACGGGCTTTCTGCTTGAGCTTGATTGGTTTTGCACCTAGTCTCGCTGTAGGCCAAAACAATTGGTCACAAAAATTGAGGAAGCTCTCTTGCGAAGATCAAGCTCTCTGCTGAGGGTGCTGCACATGGCAAATTCAACGCTGCTGGCAAGAGTGATATTGTCTGCTAAGAAGAGAGTGCTGCCTTGATTGGTTGAACCACTGATCAGTTTCAGCCGCTTCTTCCGTGGAGGAGGGCACGGCAGACAGCCGACGCGCCCCGTTGCGGGCCGTCCCACTTCGCCAGTCCGACATCCAAGTGCAAATTGGGCCAGCTGCCTCCTACACTCTCCCTTCAACTACTTCTTGCCTGCCAGCGTTCGCAGACGGTGACTCACATGCTGTGCCTTCGCCTTTATTGCCTTCGCCTTTTCTATGCCATCCTTGTACCTCCAGTCTCCCCCCAATACCCGGCTCCGTCTACTCCTCCACGACCCTGCTCTGCCCTGGGATCTTCGTTCCACGGACTTGATGGCTTCAGTGGCTACTTCGCGCTTGCTGAGGATGGCTCGAAGGTCGTTCGTTTCCTTCCGAGATATGGCCAAGTCACATGATTGTGGCGGGGCATCCTGGCGCACGTCCCAAGCATGAACACGCCCAGAGTCGCGAGAAAGCGTCAATGCGTCGGGGTCTACTTGCTTGACACTCGACTAGCGACGAAAGTCCCGCAAGTCAGTACGCTGATCTCCCACGGCTGGCCTGACATGCCCTGTCTCCGCTCTGCCCCTCATCACCGATTGACAACATGCATTCCTCAGCCCTCCGGCTCCTTGTTGTTGGTGAAAGTGAGTGGACTTCGAGCTCCCGGCTCCGATGCGTCTCCCTCACCGATTATCGAGTCGTCAGGAATCAACAGCATGGTCCAGGGTGATATCGCTCATAATAAAATATTCAGCGGGAGTTGCGATCCTGCGCTTCCAGGTGAGGCGCCCGCTTCATCTCACCACGGACACCGTTCTATGGACAACGAGAGGTACTGACTGTTCTTGTGACTGCCAGAGACGAACAGAAGGATTTCCAGAGTAGGGACCAGCTCGTGGACGTTTGCAAGTCGATAATGGTTGTGATTTAGGATGACGAGTACTTGTCCACTCGCCTTGAAGGCTTTGTGTATGACTCACGGTGGCAGACTGGACGCTCAGCGCAGAAGTAATGCAGAGGGGAGGGAATAAAATAGTTGGCAAATTTAACGCCGCTGGGGAGTCACATTGTCTGTTGGAGCGTGATGCTGCTGGCGAAATAATGCTGGCGAGATTGGTCTTTGCACATTTGACGCTGCTGGAAGGCTATTACTTGCAAAAGCTGGTTTTGGCAACTTTAACGCTGTAGGGCAACCAAGAGTGATGCCGGCGAGAGGGTGATCTTGGCAAACTTGACACCGCCAGCGGGTTAAGGCATTGATGGGAAGGGGCTCTGGCAGCGGGGGTGCTAGCGGCAGGAAGATACTCCTGACGAATTTGACGCCGCTGCCACGATTGATGCCGCCGGCGAGATGGGGCTCTTGGCAAATTTGACGCCGCTGGCAAGAGTGATCCCGCTGGAAAGAAGGTGGTCTTGGCAAATTTGACGCCGCTGGAATGCAGGAGTGCTGGCAGCGGCGGTGCTGACGACAGGAAGATGGTCTTGGCAAATTTGACGCCGCTGGCCGCGACGGGTGCTGCTGGCAGGAAGGTGTGCTTGGCAATTTTCATGCTCCTGGGAGGACTGATCCTGCTGGCACGTTTGATGTCGCCAGCGAGCAGGAATGAACATTAGCAAGGCGGATCACGTCGCACAAAAGCACCGTGCGCCACCTGGTCCAATTGGTGATGCTGCTGGCAAGATTCTTATCCTTGACTTGGTGCTTACCCCAAGACTGAGGCGCAAGGGGCATTGATGGTCTTCGCCAACTTCACGCTTCTCGTGAGGAGCCGAGGTCAAAGGTAAACTCGAGGATCATGTTTGGGATCTCTCCAGGCATTCGCTTGAGAGACGGGGCGTGGTCTTGCGCGGTACTGGAAGTCTGGACCCCAGGCTCAAGGCAGGGAGAGCCATCCATCATTGCATCCCGAGCATGGCCCTCAACGGTGTCTCTTTGGGGCAAAGACATTTCCCTAGCGTCGATCGATTGCCAGCACTATTTCCTCCGGCGGTGATCACATCTACCAGCGTATCCCTCACGCATGTTGGGGATTTCCCATGTTCCTCAGCCACTGAGATGACTCCCTTTCCCCATGACTCTTCGAGTCATTTTTGTGCCTGGGTGGGAGAAGTGCGTCTCAGGTTGGTCCACCAAGACTGGCGCAGAGGCCTTCTTGCACTCCGGTCAACTACCCCAAGACAACGGCTCTAGAATCAGTCCTTCACTGCCTCGCGACAAGCACACAGCATAAGTCCTCTAGATTCTTCCTCCCCTTGCGTGCGATTAGATCATCTACAGATTGCTGAGAGCTGAGAGGGCGAATCTCCCGAGCGCTTGGCAGTTTTCGATGGAAAGGCTTCTCGAGGAAATGACCCAGCGGCCACCAATTCGCACGTGATTGGGCATTGATCACCTCGATACATACGGGCAAGCAGGGAACGGCCTCTTGCACTCTTTACGAAGCCTTTCATCCGTCTCTCAACATCGTTATCAACCACCTAACCCGGCCGTGGCTGGACTGTACCATGGACACCGAGGTAGCTGAACACTGCGACAAGCCGCGAAACAACTGGATATCCTGGGAGTCGCTTGAACAAGTGATCAAGCAGACTTTTGAAGAAGCCGACCGATTGATAGCGCACGACTCAAAATGCCAGCATCGAAGTAACTTGCAGATGAAAAAGCCCAGATGCCCGCAGAGCGAGCCTACACCTATTCACAAGTCGCCTGCAACCGGGTGCGACAAGGCCACGAGAGACATCCAACTGTTCCGCAGACCACAGCACGATGATGAGTACTGGTCAGTCTCTTGAAAAGCATGGTCGAAGTTATCAGAGGCGCGGCGTGAGGTGCTTTCCCACGTCGGCCGCATCAATGAAACTTCGGATGGTCAGGAAGCTCCTGGCGGCGATTGCAAGAAGTGCGCCGAGAGCGGGTCGGATTGCATGGTCTATTGTGAGGGCGCACGCAAGATACACAATCCCCTTGATGGTGTTTCTGCTTGCAGCCGGTGCAGATTTCGTGGCGTTGCATGCTCGTTCGTCGTCGCTGGCAAAGCCGCAGCGAAGAAGCGCAAGGCCGGCTGCAGTGGCACAGGGTCGCACTTAGTCAAAAAGACAAAACTGCAATGAGGGTCGCGCGTTGGGTGTGAGCTACGATGGTACAGTACTTCAATGCCTATGCAGCCTATCGAATACCTAAGATTTCGACATCCTGCTCAAACAACCTCAGGGCTCCTAAATATACAATAGCGTAGCGAGACTTTTTCCCTCAGATCAATTTGAAGACGCCAAGCTAAGCATCCGCCGCCATTGACTCTTTCAACCTGGCGAGCTCCACCTCGAGCTCCTCCATCCTCCTTTTCTTATCCGCTTTTCGGAACTCCTCCGAAGTAGGATCGAGTGGCTGCTCTTCATCAAGCACCACGAACCCGTCGTCTTGGTCGTATACCCCGTCATTTCGGTCAAGATCGCCATCACGGTCACTCGTGATGTCTTCCCCGCGTGTAGACTCCTCTACTCGTCCGAAATAGGCCACTCCCCAAGCCTTGCAAGTACGCTTGCTTGCGCCTTCCGGCACGAGCAGATTTGGCTTCTGTGCGTCGTTCGTGAGAACTGGCATGCCCGTGTTGTCTGTGAAGTCTCGTATCTTACGGATCACCGCATTTTGGCCCCACACCCTGCCCATGTAAGTTCTACTCCAAAACCTTGGCCCCTTTCCGTCGTCAACACTCCCCTGGATGAACATCGTCGGCATTTTTCTATAACCTTTCGCCGTCGTCCTCGGAATGACTGCGATTCCAGAGATCTGCACCCTTGAGAGATCATGTTCTCTAAGCTCGCCGATGCCTCCATCGAGACTGGTGATCTGGGTTCCTCCGCTCTTTTTGTAATCCTCAACGATAGTGTCGCGATACATGCTGGCAGCATTGATGTGCCAAAGCGTGCCTTGTACCTTTTCCGCTTCACCGTAGACGCCCACCTGAACCAAGACTTGGTAATGTTCCGTGCCGTCGCGCTTCCTGCTTGCCACCCGGAACCCACCTATCTTTCCCTTCTGGTTCGTAGAATCAGCGAATACGTTTGCATTGCCAGACTTGGTTGCACTTTCTCGGTCTTTCTCCAGATCAAGTTCGTCGACGAAATCTTCGAATCCTTCATCCCACAGATGGTCGCTGGCTCTCGGATTCTCGCCTTTATTGTCCATGTTCCTCCACTCTTCCGCCTTCTTTTCGACCAGCTCCCCGAAACATTTGTACCAAAAGTCTGGTTGCTGCGCACGGTCTAACGTCGACTGCAAGGTCTGGTAGGCAGAAATGAGTGGTTCGTCCTTGATCTCGTTCACCTTAAACTTGCCGGTCTTCACTAATTCGTGCGTACCGCGTATCATGAGCGTCAGGAACTCCTTGATTGGGACCTGCAGATGGACGTTGATGGCCGAAGGGCTCTCGCAAATGTCCATCTTCTCCTGGTCTCGCACAAGGTGAGCGTTGATCTCTCTGTTGATAGCTGCAAGCTCCTGTCCTGGCTCCCCTTGAGCGAGCCTAGGCTTATCAAATATCTGCTCGATCAGTGGTGTGGCTCTGTCATACGTGGAGCGGTACCACCCCATGTCGGCCGGAAGAATGGCTTCATCTACCGGGCTACCTTGTTCGGAACCTTCTTTTCGGTGTTCAGGAGCGTCGTAACTCTCAGCTGGTTGTCCGTCTCCGCTCATTGAAGTGTCACTGGATACGTCAAGACCCGACCTCCCGTTCTGAGTTTCTTCCTCGTCTGCTTCTGTACCACCCATCGTCGTATCACCATCCGCTATGGGATTAGAACCATCATTCGTGTATCCTCCTTGACTTATCGGTTCCCTAGGCCCAGTAGGTTGCTTAGGTGCTCTGGGAGGAATACTATTAGGAGTCCGGCGCTTGTTGCTAGTCGGCTTCGAAATACCTGCAGTGGACAGCAAAGCTGATCCTGGCTTTGTCGTTCCCCGGTTTTTCGAAGCAGACTGTTTTTTGGCCGCTGCCAGAGCCAACGAATTTGCAGGCGAGTCTGGCTCATCCATAGTACGCGCTGAGATCTCTTCCGCGTCCTGCATCTTCTTGGTCAGGTCGGTGTGTGCGCTCTCGACCATGGAACCTCCATGTTGGTTGAGCACACTCTCTAGTTCTTGATCGCTGAAGATGCTTCCTTGTTTTGTTTTCCTATGATCCTCGCTCAATCCAAGGATGGCTGCATCTAGATGACCCGCCCAAGCCGAAGGGCATCCCGAGGCATCGAGAAGGCTCTTTCCGCCGCTGATCATACCGCTGTAACTTCCCTGGATTGTTGCCAAGTCTGTCTCGCCTACTCTGACGTCTTTCCCTTCCTTCGCTTGTGCTTCCATTCCCTCTTTAATACTGTGTATGTTGGCACATGTCATAACAACACCGCGAATCCTGTGTAAAGGCAATGTGACATCCCTTCCAAACCCCATTTCTTTTGCCTTTTTCGCAACTCTTGTGTTGACCTTGCTTGAATATTCGTCAGCAATCCCTTTGTCGAGAGGGTTTTTTAGCATGCTCTTGAACAAACTAGTCGCTTCTTCGTTTTGGTAGATGGGGCCCAAGAAGGAGGGAACCTGAGTGGTCGCAGGTGACGGATCCGCAATATGAGGAGTATCTCCAGCACCCTTTCTGCGATCTTGCTTGAAATCAGGTTGGCCTTCGACCGGGATCCATTCTCCGTTTTCGTACTCATAGTATTGATCGGTCAGATCGCCTTTGCCGCCTGCATATCTGAACACTTCGTCGATGACCGGCTTTGGTAGAGGGAATTCGTTATCTTTGTCTCCACTTGCCGTTTCCACTTCGTCCATAAGTGCTGGATCAAGTTAGTAGGGATTTTCTAGAGTAGCTTTATGGTATACCAACCCCTGGTGATATACACTTTGTCGTCTATGTCTTTGACATCTTGAACAATGAATTTGGCAAAATCGCGCAGTCGACGGACTCGGACATGTCCGTTTGGGTCGCCTGTATTCATTGCCAGCAAGCCCTTCTTTGGGTGAGCATATTCATCATCAAAGACATTCTTCCATTCGCGGTGGTTCTTCTTGTGTTCTTCTCGTTTCTGATCTGCTGCCTTCAACTCCGTGCAATACATCCTATAAAACTGTTCGAAGAGGGTTTCGTTGATCCTGGAATTGTTCGGCTCCTTCATCACACTCTGTGCCGGTAAAATCGCCGGTGTGGCATGTGTCGGACTGCCCGGCTTAGGGAGTGTAGGATACGCTACGGACATGATGAAGTGGCAATGGTTTGATGTTTAACAGAGGGCTTGTCTGTGATGTATCGCGTCTGATTGTGTTGTGTTTGATAAGATCAATACTGGTGGGAAGCCTACATAAGTATATATAGCTATATATATGGCGGTATAGAGCTGTTGGAAAGAGAGACAGTTGGCGGGAGACGGGAGATCCTGACCAAAATGGCGACCCCCCGGGTTACGGAAAGGTCATTAAGTATTCTGCTACGGACAGAGCATATGCACACGTAGCGTTGCTAAATTGAGACGCACTCCGAGTCGCGGTAAATTAAGTACATTATTCCCATGTGTGTACTAGTTTATACATTACGAAATGACACTCGTTCAGTGGCTGCCCTAACAAATGTGGGACCCCTCACGGTCCGCAATACTGAGCCACTCGCTTCGCAGAATATAGCGATGATGCCGAGTTGGAAGCGCGAAATGTTAACTCGAAAACACGGGGTGATTCTTTTACAATCCAGCCATGGCCATGAGAGTTCTGTTGGGAAGTAGCATGCAGCCACGAACAAGAATTTGCTTAATCAATTGGTCAGAGGTAAAGAATGTTATTGGATAATAATAGCGAGCGCAGAGGCGTAATTGGCAAAATATACAAGCTGTTCGCGAAGACATTGCATTCATCCATGGCTACATCAAAAGAGGATGTTGTCCCGGTCAATTACCAAGAACGGTTTTTTGGTAGCTCTTGCAATGGAGAGCCTCGAACTCGATTCCGTAATCCATACTTTCACACTCCCGTATCCCTGGCCTTCTGCCGAAGCTTTGATGACCCGACACGGCCTTCACTGTCCCATCTTAGCCATGCGTCGGTGGCCAGAAAAGCTCTACTCTCGAGTTCTATCATATGTTTACATCGTTACCCGAATGATGAGACTCATGACCAAGATTGCGAGTGAAACCGCCGTAGTGCACCAGAAACCAAATAGCAACAGCAGAACGATCTCAGCCGGCCGCTTTATAAGGAACGGTTCGTTCTGGCGTCCAGGCCTCGCCATACTCTTTGCCGCGGATTTTCGAGGGAACGCCGGGGCATAAGCCATCTCATACCTTGCAGACCTCGCTCGATCCCGTGGAACACTGGCTTCGAGGCTCGAGAGAGCATTTTGGATGTACTTTCTAGTCATCAGCCTCGATGCTCACGACGTCCATACAGCAACACAGCTTCACTCACCGTGAACACGCCGGCATCGAGCCTCCAGTGTAAACCAACCCTGTGAATGGACGATACCGATGCCACAGTCCATCGAAGCCCGAGAAGCGCAGCAGAGGAGGGCCACCTTGGCTTTTCCAAGTGTAAAGCCTCGCAGATGAAGGCAGGGTTCATCATCCAAATCCCAGCCAGAACGAAGCTGCGTGACATATAGTAGGGAGGCCTGTCCGTGATAGCATCAATAAATGTGCTGGTGATCTCTCTGGAAGATTCGCGGGGCTTAGCTTCCAGACTCGACAAGCTGTCCATGGTCATCTTAGCCCTAGCGACGGAGGAGAAATACTCAGTAGGGACTCCCAACAAATGCGCAACCACGCGATAGAATGCGAGAAAGTCCTGTTTCTCTCGGCGGCTGAGATGCACTCCGAGTCGGGGCAGTTGTTTCCAGATGGGCGTGCAGCAGAAGAAGGTCAGCGTGAGGATCGAATCGTACGTATTGATCGGGACGCCATGCTCAGAGGTGTCGAAAAACCCTGGTTGCGAGGCCGAAATCTCTGTTATGCGCCTCCGGACAGCTGCATGCCTGAGACGTACTCTGACTGTTGATACGAAACCCTTACCTCCTCTTTGCAGGGCTTCAGGTGAATCCGTCACTTCTTGTAACCATTGCAGGGTCGTCGCGAGCCGAGCGAAGATATTCCTTCCTGACAGACCCCCACTGCGTACCAGTACTTCTGCAGGGCCAAAAGCTGCGGAGATCTCACCGACGAACCCTTGGAACGCAAATCCCACAAGGAAAGCAGTCGCATAGCGCTTGAAAACGAGCTGACCCTGCCGCACCTGCATCCAATCTACCCACGACGGCACTGGGTCAATAGAGTCCCAAAAGCGCTTCAGCACTGGATCAGTTGTCCGACCGTGTTCCAATGCAGAATAGAAGTCGCCACGATTCCCTTTGCCGGCCATCAAGCGATCGAGCGCGTCAGACGCAAGCGCGTCGTGATCCCATTTGAGAGGTTCCATGTTAGCCATCTCTAAAGTACTTGGAGTTGAAAGCAATGACAACGGGGTCCGGAGATGCATGAATTTATAGGTAACATGGACGATAGGAAGATGCCGGCCGAACTGTCGAGGTGGTGTTCAGACGTTGAATGACCACAGCGTAGGAGGGTGGAATGAACTCACTCCAGCGTCGGATTGTGGCTTTGTTCTGATGAATTTGCAGTAAATTACCACTCCAGGCCCAGCTGTTCGTGGAACTCGGCTGCGTGTGTGTGTGTGTGTGTGTGTGTGTGTGTGTGTGTGTGTGTGTGTGTGTGTGTGACTTCGCAGCACCTCGGGACTATCCACGCTCAGGCCGATTACACAGACCATCAATTCACCAAGACTGCAGCCTACGCATTCAGGCCCACCATTTTCCTTACATGCGGGAAACCCCATAAGACTTGTAATTTAGCTTTAAACCCATCGAGTGATCTTGTACTACTTTTTTGGCTTGACGGTAGCCTTGTTAGATACAGCTTTCAGACCCTTACGTTCTTTGCCTGTTAACCCCCGCCTCTTCATCTCTAATCTCCAATCGAGCCACCGTTGCATATATAAGTTTCCCCATGCACTCCTCTCAAATCTACACAGACTACACTCGACAAATCCAACCATTTGCCACGGCTCATTACGCCTGTGTCAGCCCGAGATACACAGCGGCATTGACCATATCGCAATCCTGCGCCCATCCGAGCGACACCGCGCTGTTCGGCCCCGAACGTCCTGGCTGAAATCAGACAGGCGGCTTTTTTTGTTAAAGGCCAGCGTCTCTGCAAGATAGCTATTGCGCCGGCCAACCCCAGAAGTTAACGGTCCTGGATAATTGTATCGAGCTTGCAAGAAAAAGCTTAGAGTGCGTACTTATGCGCTACATGGCTCTCGTAAGTGTCCAAGCTGAACATAATCGTAGGGAAGGACTCCAACAAAGAGAAAATTCCAACAGCAGCCCTGGTACCCAGCTAGGATTGCACTTTGGATTCCGCCGCTCCAGTAAACAATCACACACCTTTCGTGGAATGGTGCTTCTGGAGAACTGATCACGCTTCCAGTCTCTAAGGCTTGAAGCAGTTTCTGGTGGGTCAAAGTGAAGAAAAGAAAAAAAGAGGCGGCTCTTTGTCACGTAAAGGCGATATCCCTGGTCGAAATATTGGCTTTCTGGTACAATTTGGTGCAGATCAGTCTGCCTCGCACCATGTTCCCCGGAAAGTCCCCATTGCTGTTGACTGTACGCTCGTGTTCCAATTCTTCGGCGTCTTAGCGCGAAAGGTTTACCAATCTATGCACCAGCTTCTCATCCCGGCTAGTAGAGCATCATGATCAATGCCGGGCAGCCGTGTTTTACCAATCAGCGGTAGACATGGTTGCGCACGGGCGAGATTTGACAACGTCTCCACGTTGCGAAGTTTGGGACGTGCGCAGGCGCTTGTCCAAACCGAGAGCCATGTAACTTATTTTAGCCAACAGAAGCGAAACTGCAGAAGGAGTCGACGACAACGGCAGCGCTCCCATAGTCGCCCCGGTCAAGAGGGTGCGCAAGCTATCGGGCGTGCTGCGCGCAGTCAAGGTAGAGCGCTTCAAAACCTTGCCGATCGATGAAGACTACATGTGCGTGAAGTACTACAGTACATGTCGAAGGTAGACAAGGCTTGGTCGGGAAGCGCACCCTCCGTCTCTATCAAGCGCTGTCTTCCGACGAAGCGTCCAAATTAGTGCAGGCCTGGACGGAGCACTGCGGGCTTAACGTCTGTCTCTTTAATAGAAAGCTCGCAGACAGTCGACCTGTGAGTGCGGACCTGAGAAGAGACAGTGCTACACGTGCTGCTGCACTGCGATTGGTGTCAAGGCGTTGCGGCAAGCAGCAGGGGACAGGTGGGGAGACGCTTCGTACCTGCTTAGAAAATGGAGCGGTCGTAAGCTTGTTTTTCTTACCAGACTGGCAGACTGTCTCGTTCTTCGGACATGAGTTTCGGTTGAGGTGTTGGCTAATCTCTCGGGTCTGAAGGGCAAGGCTACGTTCGTTGTGATGTTAGGCAGCGTTTAGAGACGGTTCATACGGTGCCCGTGTAGAGCCTAAATGAAAACAATCATCATCCCCATCATCATATTTCAACGTTGGTCAACATGGACGAGGCAATTCGTGGTTTGCGGGTTTTGCCGTTTCTTCAGGCTTGATGGAGCATGCTTTCGATACTTTCGATGACACTTGCGATGGCTCGGATTTTTGCATCGTCGGATAAGTTGTGTTGGCACGGAGCCTGTGCATTTGGGCCACTCTCTCCAAGAGACTAGGTCGGCAGAGATTCTTAGAGCACCGTGCAATACAGCCTAAGTTAACGCGCACAGGACAGAGGCCACGCTGTCTCACTCTGGAGAGGAGGGACTCTTGTGTTGGTGGTGTCGAGAATGACTCGGCCGCGGCGCATAAATAGCGGCTTCTGGGCGCATGAACCATGGCCGACAGAAGTTCGCATCATCTCTAAATTATTCCACGTCGCCAAACCGTGTCCAAATTTCCGAGAACCACGGTCCGCTTTCCCGACCTTTTCACAGGCTTCTTAAAGGAAGTCCCGAGGCTTAGCAAGAATTACGCCACGGTCAGGAACCAATCAGAGATTTTTGTTAGCAGGTATTCCACACCGGGCAGCCAACAGCAGGATGGACAGCGAAATAACTGAGATTCGGCAGCGCCTGTGGCCTCTCCTCGGCGTCAAAGCGAGCGGTTCGAGAATGCGACTTTTCATACTTCGCCGCCGTGATGGTTCCTTCTGCGGGCAAGTATCGAACAGTATGCGACTGGGGAAATTGGATCTTCCCTTTCGACGACATGTTTGACAACGGCGCCCTGCGGGACGACCCAGATCGAGCAAACGCTGCCATGTCACGATTGCTTGCCGCCTTCGAAGGCGGCTGCCAGCAATTTCCAGAGGCTAGCCCCGAAGACAGGGCCACTAGGATCATTGTGGACTTCCACGCAAACGTGTGGAATGCTATCCAATCTGGAGCCTCTCATGGTGCGTCGCATCTCTGCAGTTCCAGTTTCCTGGGGCCCCTTTAGTCTGTGCTAATCGATCAGATGTGCAACAACGATACCGCAAGGCGATGGTTCAGTACTGCGCCGGCACTGTCAGCCAAGTGTACAGCGCGAGGAGTTCGCAATTGCCCAGAGTGCAAGAAGTTCTCGACACGAGGCGTCAGTCGGTCTGCGTCCTGCCCTTGTTCGCACTCATCGAGTTCGCGCATGATATCGCACTACCCGATGAAGTCTTGAACAGTGCCACAATAAGCGAGCTCCGAACGCTGGCTATCGACATCACGCTCCTACACAACGACCTTCTTTCGTACCCGAAAGAAGAAGCAGAAGGCGTCCCGCACAACCTCGTTGCAGCATGCAGAAGGGGAGGCATGACAGCTTAGGAAGCTGTCGACCGTGTTGCGCTCGAGATCAGGCAGCGGCTTGTGTTTCTGGAAGGCACACTCATCCGAGCGGTTGAGATGACGAGTCGATGGCACTCCGACACGGTGAGATACATTGAGGGAGTGAAAGATGTCGTCAGGGCAAACCTCTACTGGAGTTTCCATTCGGACAGGTTTTTCTCGGATGAGCAAAAGACTAGGCTGCTGACCACCTGCTTGGTGGATGTTTCCCTTATGTCTACTTTGGACAAAGGAGACATGGTCACCGAAACTGACCTGTAAAGTGGACAACAGCACGGTCTGTGTCATTTATCCAATCATTTGGTATCTCCAATAAATGACTTTGCAAGAGCTTGCCGCATCGAAGGCCAGACAAGGAGCCTCGGAGGAACCTGCCGGCAGAGCGAGGTTCAGAGTTGGCGAGAATAGAATTTTGATTTGAGCTCAATCAGAGGGAATCACAACATGGATGAGATGGTAAGAAAGGATCCACTCCTCCGCAAAGAGAAAAGTTAGAAAAGGCACGACAGCCATCGTCTTCCACTATCTTCGAGCTATGCAGTGTCATTTCCTCGGTTCCGACGATAGCAGCGGTTGTATCTGTGCGATTTCAACAACCCATTGCGATGATTGTTGCTCCCGTGGTGCAGATCGAGTTTTGGTGTGCCGTTAATTTTGAGATCATGGAGTCTCCGACTTCTGCCCGCCTTCTTGGAAGACGCCTTAACACTTCTCGTGCCCATCGATGTCGAAGTTGTGTGGGATACTCCGCCATCTCCGCCCGTTTGTTGGGCCTCGACTGGCGCCTCACGTGAGGTGTTTGCTTCATAACACGTTTCATGTTTCTCGGCCGTAGCTGTACCGCGGTCGGATTGTGTTTCTGCGGAGGATCCACAGGTCTCTTTCGCAACTTGGCCGGCGAGTCTTTGCAATTGCCGTTCCTGCAGATCCAGACGAGCTTCGAGGCCTGCCACGCTGGAGGCGATTCGAGCTACAATCGAGCAATGATGGAAGCGATCGTCATGCACTGAACCAAAGTCGACGCCATATGAATTTGGCCCAGCGTCCAGACCTCGCCCTCCAGCATCGTCAGGTGTTAACTGTGGAGCGGCCTGGCCTTCCTTGAGCGTCCCTGGGCTGATTTGGGTGTTATCACGCGTTCGTTCTCTGTTTTGCCCGCGTAAAGAAAACAACACAGCACCAAGCGTTGAAGCAAACATTCTGGCCACCAAGTCCGAAGAATCGATCCAAGTGGAGCTTCTACGACGCGATCGATGCTACAACAAACTTGCAGGACACGCGCCAACGTCCACCTCGTGACTGATGCAGGTAGTATATGGAAGCTGTACTGTCATTTACTCCACTGCACTGTACCTTATATCTGGCAGAATGATAGCCCATTGTACTTCCGGACGCGCTGTGGGTGTGGGGGGTCATCCACACCCGTCATTTCGCTCTCCCTAGTACTAACGCTAGACATGTATGTGTTTATAATGACAAAATTCACAGCAGAACCAACTACTTTGACATTGTGTGAGATTTCCCGGATCTTTTCCCCTGCGGCATGGGATCCCTTTCCCCCCTCTTCTCAAACAGATCACTTTATCAAAACCGTTTCGGATGTCAAGACTCGACTTTTGAGCTCCCTTCGTTGTGCCATAAGCATTCCAACGCTTCATGGGTTTTCCTCGAGCTGGATCCCCGCGGCCGCCTCCCAGGGTCAGATATCATAATGTCCTCAGCGATACTCGATGGGCATGGTGGACGGAGCGTATGTGATGAGCATCTCAGTGCACTTACTTCACCCATCCGCAGCCCAGACGTGAAGACGCTCTCCATGCTCCAGGACGTGAGCGGCGGATGCTGGGTGAGAATTTGCCACCACATTCCCTGGGACGGTATTGGAAGCACTGAGGCTGAGAGTGTCGATTTGGACAACGTCATGACACAGGATACCGACTCAAAGACGCCTAAGATTGTGAAAAGATGCGCAAGTCGAGAGGTAAGGACCGGCACGGTTCGTTCCACACAGCGCACGCACAGTACCGTTGGCGTCGAGGCGGACATTTCCAGTCGGGCTGTGGCTGACGGTTCACAACTGCGATTCACCCGGCGACAAACCACAACCGATGCGAGACTCGGAATGCAACTTCCCAGACCGATAGCTACCAGTCCTAATGAGCAGGTGGCGCCGGAAGGTAATCCGAACCTGGGGAACGCAAACAGTCTATATCCGCAGGCCTTGGTCTTACCACAGTGTCTCTCTTCCACTACTGGCTCGGATGGCAAAGACTCTATTGCAGCTTCATCAGGACCTCTCAGCCCATGGCTGATGCCTAACTTCCACCGAGCTGAAAGCAGGTCGGAAAAGGGGTCTACTAACGAGACTTCACACTCAAGTTCAGCTTGCTCTTTCGACGTTGACGAGATCATTGACTTTCAGCCATGCCTCGACAATCAATCAGGCCACAGCGCCTCAAAGAGAATAGAGGGCAAATTCCGAGAGATGTGGCAGAAAGTTCAATCAAAAAACGCAAAGCGAAGGGGATCAACCCGTTTCGCGAAAAGTACTTCCTGGTGGTAACCTACTGAACTATAACGAACTTGATACAGATAGTGGTTCATATGATTGTAACAGCTTTCTTCTGCAAGCTCCATATTTCTGTCCCGAGTGTGCTCGAAGAAGGGAACGCAATACCTTTTTGTCCTTGAATGAACTTGTTCCTCGATAAGAGGTATCTGGTTTGTCGGGCCCGCTGATCTCTCTCGGTATAGAAGCACACTCCGATCAATCGCAGTTCTTATTCACTGTGCGGCAGTTGTTCATCGACTCATCGTAGGTTGGTAAGCGATCGGTGGACAAGCAAGTGAATTCTGTGTTTCGCAAGAGCCAAGGCGTCAGCATCTGATTTGTTATCCTTGCATGCCACGCAACGGAAGCGTCTTTGGTTGTTGAAAGTGGAGACTCCCGCAAAAGCGAGACTGTCCCGTCTGTCTCTTGACTTTGAGCGGCAAGACCGACATCGCCATCCTTCAAGGCGAAAGCGAAGAGCTCTTTGTGGATCTGTAAGTTAGCCTTGCCTGAGCACGCAACTCATGTCGTAGCTGCCGGGACCACGCTAGCGAAAGCAGATTTGAGTTACGTGGTACGCTCACATTGGCAACAATCGGCGTTTCGTTGAAGGACACGCAGACGAGGAGGTACATGATCATGTTTGGGACGTTGTAGCGATCGGTCAACATGCAGCAGAACAAGACGGGTGTGGAAGCATGTCTGCTAATTTAGAGAACCTAAATTTACATCAGCTGCGCATCTCGCAAGGAGGCGCTTGAACCCTGAGCCTAGCGCTGATGTCTGAGCATTTGCGACCCCTCTATTAGTACGACCAGACGAGGTCAGGCCGTGTGTGTAACGAAGTACAGCAGCGGCAGGACCATCTGAGCGCCCGATGGATATCTGCGTGTCCAACTCCGTCTGCCTTGTTCGAGGGCACTGGTTGTGTGAATTACAGTAACTTTAGACTGTTTCGCCCTAATGATCTTGATCGTACTCTCGTTTGATCAGAGTGGCTGCGATGAAGAAATAAAAGATGCTTTCTTACAGTAAATGGGGGGGGAGTGGTTTCGTATTGGGGCGAGTCGTCGATCGCCGGTTGTTCCACTTTTGGATTGCTTCAAGTGTGCGCACACGACAACCGACCGATCTGCCGTCCCGTGTCTGCAACCCAGCAATACCGAGCACGTACGTCAAGCGCCAAACAGTGAGCCACTGTAGCGCTACATGCACGCTATGATTCTATATATTGGCTAACAACATCCCTTTCCATCTGGCCCGTCCCCGTTCAGACCAGCTTCGACCGGTCAGGCTTCACCACCATCAACCTTTGTACTTCCACAGCTTGAAGATGCCATTCGAAGTCTTACGACCTTGGGCGGCATCCGTCGTCATGGGGGACCTCAACTTATCCTGGTATACCATACCAGTCTACTCCACTTTCTATCTGTTGCCGCAATGGTACGCCCACTTCGCCTACACCATGTCCACCGGGAAGTTGGTCGGCCTCAACCCGCCAGAGGACCTCACCACGGTTGCGAGTTCAGACCCTGCTCTTCCCTCCTCCGCTCGGCGTCGCATACTCCGCGCCGAGGCAGCGAAGACGCAAGTGGAAAAGGACCTGGCCTTGTACGCGTTGACCGTTGTAGCCGGCAACTACATCGGTCTGTCATACGGTTTGATGAATGGCCTACCTTGACCTACCTTATCATGAGCCTTGACTACATCGATGCCTACATATACAGCGACACAACAACAGTATCCATCCTCGGCTTCGTTTTCCTCGCCGTACGTCGAGCCATCTTTTGGGCAGTGTTTGTTCTGGTCGGAAAGCGGGGTTGAAAGGTAGCTGTACGGTTTACGGTGCGCGGACGAGCCCCCTAGCCTTGACGGCGTCTGGACCGCCAAAGTTTCGTTCTTTGTACTTGGTTTTGTCAATCCTTGCAGACACGAATTTGACAAATCTTGAGCCGGGCCTGGGCCTTGCACGCACACTGTCCGGTCGGTGAATCGAAGTGAAGAATCCAAATTACCTCTGCTACACTCCGTAACAAATAAACAATTTTTTTGTGTTACATTTATCAAGAACCTTAGAGATGCATAAGCTTGCAGTAGTGCTCTGATCAACTCCTCTGCATTCTTTTTGGGCAACCTCGGCGTTTTGCGCCCTCCTGTCCGGGTACGCTTGTCTGAAGATGTCAACGACCTTCCGGCCGAGAAGTGGCCTTGCATGTCATTTCATCCTGCCATGCATTCAATAACAACAACGCCCGACTACACATCGACTCGTCCGAGATACGTATCAGCTCGTCATACAGCTCGCCTGCCGATAGTCAGGTTGTCACTGATGGTCTCTTGCAAAGGAAGATGTCGCACTCACGCTTTGATCCTGCTCCTTCACTGCCTAATGGGTCAACTATGTCGCAAGCGTGTTTGGTCGAGCCCTCGCCATCGCTCCTGCCGGGCTCGTCATACCCCGAAGCTTTAAAGAACGGATGTTCCAAAGCTTCACGAACCGTGGTGCGCTTTTTCGGATTGAACGATAGAAGCCCACGGAGAAGGTTCAGAACGTTTGTCGAAGCGCTTGGGAAGCGAACTGTCCACGGTCTGCCCGTTTTGGCGATTCGGCCAGAAAACGTAGTCTCGATATAGTGCGAAGCCCTCCAGCTACAAGTGGCCGCCAAGTCATCTTTCGAAGGGTAGCCGATGGTCTCCAATATCAAACTCAGCTGGTCGTGGTAATGTTTTCCGGGAAAGAGCACCACTCGCCCAAGCATCTCTCCCAAAATGCATCCAACGGACCACACGTCCACAGCTTTGTCGTACCGAGACAGCATGATCTCCGGTGCGCGATACCAACGTGTGGCAACATACTGTGTCATGTGGCTGAACCTTTTCTCGGTGGCCTTTTCAGCTCGTGCTAAGCCAAAGTCACAAATCTTCAAGTCCCAGTTCTCGACCAAAAGGTTGTCCGGTTTCAGGTCTCGGTGAATGATTTGCGCCGTATGTATAGCATTCAGGCCACAGAAGATCTGATGTGTCAAGTATGAGATGTGGTGCTCGGAGAGCGACTGCGCGCCGATGATTTGGCTTAGATTATGCGGCACAAACTCCTGAACGAAACAAGCCTCTGAGAACCGTGTCAAGTCGTGTGGCCGAATCGTGTCAACCAGCGCTGTTATATTGTCGTGGCGGAGGTGGCGAAGGATTTTAATCTCCCGCAGCGTGCGACTCCGCACAAGCTTATCGTCCAAGTGCTTGACGATCTTGATCGCAACTTCGTCTTCCGAATCCTTCGGCGTGGCTTTGTAAACAACCCCGTATGCACCTTCTCCTATTCTTCGGATGATATTGTAACGGTCCAGCAGATCGTCATGCCTTGTGCCGGAAAGCGCTGGTGGAAGATATTGGTCCATCTGGTGCGGATGCGACGCCGTCGCATTCGCCTCCCTGGTGCTACGAGAAGGACCGGAGAGTAGAATCGAATGAAGATTAAGTACTGTGGATGTATGAAGATGCAGACACTTGCGGAGAGATTTGCGCCCAGGCTCTGCATTCCCTAATACCGGCGCGCATTGTTGCAGCGCTACCACGGTCAAATGTTTTGAATGAGTTTACTCTAGAGTGTCCCATCCCTTCATTTAGTCAGTAATGCCCCCTGCTGGAAAATTAATCTGCCAATATTTTCTAAAACTGCAGGGTTTAGCACAAATATCCAAGCGCCTGCAAAAGTCAGACGTCCGAGCATCAGCCCCGTTCCTTCTTTTCCATAGCTGGGTTGGCAGCTTCTCGATTGAGCAGCTTCACGTTCCTTCTACGGTTGCTCGAGGTCGAAACTCTATTTCGGCACCCTTTCAGTACCCCTCGACAGAGAGCACGTGCGGTGCGTAGCCTGTGATTAGTTTAAATCCCCTGATCTCGACTTGAGTTTGGTGTTGCCATTTCTGACATCCCAACAACCCGAAACCACCATACAGAACACCTCCGTGGAAATGAATGACCCGCTGAGCGAGGCGGAAAATGGACCTGACAAACTCTTTGAGAAGAACAGCGTCGGCAGTTTCCTGTGGACGGGACTTAATGTCAAAGTCAAGGACCGGACATCGAGAAATTTCAAACCCATTCTGTCCGGCGTGAATGGTATGGTCAAAGAAGGACAAGTCATGGCTGTGATGGGACCCTCGTGAGTGTATCTGCTCGCAGCGCGACAGTTTCGTAACGTGACTGATGTTGTCCATGTAGGGGCGCTGGAAAGTCGACACTGCTTCGCGCACTGGCACAGAAAAGCCGGCCAAGGTCTACGTGCATCGAGGGCTTGTTCTACCTGGACGGCATGCCCGTCGAGCCACAGCAGTTCCGTCGTCTCTCTGCTTACGTGGAGCAAGAGGACGCCTTGATCGGCTCGTTGACAATCAGGGAGACCCTCAGCTTCGCCGCTCGCCTGTCTTTGCCTACCGAAAGGAGAGATCGGCGCATAGAACGGGTAAATTCCCTGCTCGCTGCCTTTGGAATGTCGGATCTCGCGGACAACTTGATCGGCACAGCGGTCAGAAAAGGCATATCTGGTGGCCAAAAGCGGCGAGTGAGCGTGGCATCGCAGCTCGTGACGGAACCCAGGATTCTCTTCTTGGATGAACCGACGTCCGGACTCGATTCAGCCGCGGCGTTCGAGGTCATGTCCTTCCTCAAAAGGTTCGCAAAGGAGCACCAGGTAGGTGAACCGCAAGCGGCCGGGTGAGCAGCGTTAACCGCGACTTAGATGATGATCATTGCGTCGGTCCATCAACCGTCGAGCTCGACTTTCTTGATGTGTGACCGACTACTCCTCCTTTGCAAAGGCCATGCAGTCTACAACGGGCCCGTTCACGCCGTGTCTGGCCACTTCGAGAGCGCCGGTTTCCCGACTCCCCCGAACACGAACCTCGCCGAATTTGCTCTCGACCTCGTCAGCACAGATTTTGCGCGAGACAGCGAAGAAGCCGACCATCAGCTAGAGCAGGCAGCCTCCACGTGGTACTCTTCCGAACAGAAACATCTGACAGAAGAGGAAATGGACAATGAGCTCGTGCACAGCAACTTGGGCATCGAGAATAGGTTTGCCCACAAGGAGGGACCGCGGCCGTCTTTCGCTAAGACGGTGATCACACTCATGCAAAGGAGCTTCCTGAAATCCCGCCGTGACATCGTCGTGTACGGTATCCGTGTCGGGATGTACATTGGCCTGGCCCTGTTGATGGGAACGGTGTGGCTGCGCTTGGAACCGATCCAGGATAACATACCCGCCTTTGTCAGCGCAATCTTCTTCGGAGGCGCCTTTATGTCTTTCATGGCCGTCGCCTATATCCCCGCCTTTCTCGAGGACTACAACACTTTCAGGCTGGAGAAATCCAACGGGCTGTACGGCCCGGCTGCTTTCTTGACCGCCAACTTTCTGACGGGCATCCCTTTTCTTTTCTTCATCACCCTTGCGTTCTCCTTGCTGAATTATTGGCTCACGAACTTCCGGCCTTCCGCCGATGGCTTCTTCACATGGGTGATGTGGCTTTTTCTCGACCTGATCGCCGCGGAATCGTTGGTGGTGCTGGTGTCGTCCCTCGTGCCGGTGTTTGTCGTTGCGCTCGCCGGTGCCGCGCTCATCAATGGCTTATGGATGTGCGTCGGAGGTTCTTTACGGCCGGTCCAAGGCCTCAACCCATTTTGGCGTTACTTATTTCACTACATCGATTATCAGACTTACGTCTTCCAAGGCATGATGCGCAACGAGTTCGACCGAAGGGTCTACTCGTGTGGCCGAAACTTCGAGGGCCGATGCAATTGCGACTACGACACTGCTCTGAAGGGCGAGTGCCTGATCAAGGGCGACGCAATTCCATCCGGCTATGGACTGTCGACCATATCCACCGGCACGTCGATTGCGATCATGGTTGCAATCATTACCAGCTACCGCTTGCTGGCATGCTTGGCTCTATCCCTGAAGCGCAACTAAAATTGCCAGCCGCAACTAATATCGCCAGCTTTCCGCGGGGCAAGCTTATCCGGACGTGTCGGCTTCATGAAGTCCGTCTGGCTGATGGATGTGGCCGGTATGCAGCAATCTATGGGACATTTCCTTCCAAATGTTGAGATGTGCGAACTTTGTGCGGTTGTCTCTTTTTTTTTTAAATCATTTTTTTTAAATCATTTTTTTTTTTTTTTT
>MSJI02000082.1:0-16196 GCA_001931905.2 Cladosporium sp. IMV 00045
GTTCGTGCTTCTACTCTCGAGACTCCCGTAAAGCGGTATATCGAGCGATCGGGAGCCGCTTTCGAAAGAACGCATTCCGAAGTTACTATCTTACGGAAGGAGCTATCCGAGGCTCGAGAGCTATTACGGGTACGTAAAGAACGTACGAAAGGGAAACGCGTAGCAATAAAAGGGAGGTTCGTCTTTAATACGAAGGAAATCCTCGAAGTAGTCGAGAAAGCGGAAGCGGAAGCCTCGAAGGGAAAGCCGAAGAAGAAGCAAAAGGCGAAAGCTATAACCCCCGAAATCGAGGACGAGGAAGACGAAGCTATCGGGAGTAATATATCCGAAAGTGAGAGCGATTGTATTATCGTAGCTAGTAGGAGACCGATTTTGAAGTAGATAGGTTAGAATTCTGTCCCGCTTCTAGTACTGTCCCGCTTCCCCTACAGTGACGTTATGCCAGTCCGAGTATCCAGGCTCGGCCAAGATCCATTCACAGCTGCCTGGAGACCTCCCACTTCCGTCATTCAACTTGCTGCCATTCCTTATACGAGCCCTTGCCAGACCGTCCTTTGGGTCGGTCAAGAAGAGTCCTTGCATATATTGACGTCGTCTCTGAGATAGATCGGAGCCATCATCTCCAGCCATGTGATTGGAAGTGTTAGAAAATGTCGCAATGCGACTGCTTTGGATCAGAGGTCTACGTACAGAGAACATTCCACTGGTAGAAGTTACCATGAACTGAAGCGTAGTTCCAGATTAAAGTCCATTCTGAGTTACCACTTTGTGAATCACTGCGTACCTTGGCCAGGGCCATGATTTTGGGTGAATGTCATTGACGCTGCAGTATACGTTCCGTGCCCTTCGATATTTTGGTTCGCCCCACTTCCCGTGCTGATCATGGTCTTGGAGCCTCCATACACGTTGATGTTGTTCTGGCCGTCATTACCAGGCAGCGAGTCCTCCACGTTCTCAATGTCGCTGAGGGCATCCTCAATCTCCCCATGGGCATTGAGCGAGGCAAAAACGTGGAATGTCTCGAGCACCTGAAGCGAGCGGAGAATCGACGTCCACAGGTGCTCCACTCTTGCGGTCCTGTCCCGAAGCGTGTTCTCCAGTGCTTTCTTGTAGCGCTGCAACCGTCCTGTATGCGCAGGAGGGCAGACTTTCTCGAAAAGAATCCTCAGTTTCTCTGCTTGCAGGCGGCACGATTGCAAGGTTGCCTCAATTTGAGGCTCGTCGGCAGTTTGTTTGCCGGGGTACTTGTCTTCAGCGGCTCTCAAGACGCTTCCGACGAGAGGCAACTGCGAGTGGATGACTGTGAAGGCCTCCGGAAGATCGTGGGCATCGCGCACCTGCTCGCATATCTTCTGGGTGGCGTCGACAATGGCTATGATGGCGCTGATGATGCCCAAAACTTCCGCCATGCTTGGCGCTCTGATGAATGGTGATTAAAAAAACTCCTCTTCCAGCGGGACGCTTCAGAAGACCCGAAATGGGCTCGGGTGGGCAGTGTGAGTCTCTTATCACCAGAGGACGAAATGAGACCGCGCGTGCATGTGCTCAGCCTGGCGGGGTTGGTCGGCTCAGCTGCTGCGGCTATGCAGCTGCATTGCTGTTAGGCATCCTTCGTGCTGCTGTTCATTGCTATTCTCGTCCTTGGCTTCTCAACGCTGGCGAGTAGTGCGCTGCATCGTCGTGATTAGATAAGGCCTCGTTCAGCTGACGCACATCGCGGATTTGTTTTCCTCCACCAATTCGCTACTACTTCTCCTCTGGTACCATGACAATAGTCTAAGAGGTAGCGAGAACAGCGATGTGGATGCGCGTCCACCCTCCGTCGCTGTGATGTCCAACATCACACGTTTTAGAAAAGGCTGCCTCGCGACCATTACCTTATGCGCTTCCATCTTTTCGAGGGGTAACTTATTAGTCCCCTAAAAATTGCGTAAGACAAGGTCAAATCTGCTAACAATCATAGTAGGCTGTTTATTCCCTTGTGGAAATTATGCCAGGAACGAGACATTTTGAGGATACAGAACACGACGCTTTGGCTCGCTGAGAAGATGGGCCGTTGAGACCATGTCAAGCTTTTCCGAGCGTTACCCGAAATTCCGCCTCCAAGATACCTCGGATACCTATCACCTGACAAAACCTTGTTTCCACCCCAATCATGAGCTTTCATACTGGGTTTGACCGTTCGACCACAGACATCACTTCGTTCGAATCCTAGATCTCCATCTGTTGGCAGTAGTACACGTGACTTAACAGCGACCGGTCTAGCCGAGCCATGTGTCTCGAGATGTGTAGGTCAAGGTTTGAGTTTGGTGACGGCCTGAGTGGCGTTTGGGTCTAGATTCTATCCATTGACCTACTCTCTGAGCCCCAGATTATCGACGACTTCGCACTTAATGTTGGATTGTGTCACATCATTCCAAACATACGATAGATTTTGCACTCACACCTTGTACCAGTGGCTTCAAACAAGAGAAGAGCCCAAGTGAGCACAGCTCTCTTTCCTGGTATGATGGCATGAACGGCATGACAGCATGAACGAGCACCCTCAAATTCGCAACGCAAAATAACACCCGGTCATAAATCGTTTTCCCTCAATCAAACAAGTCCTACGGCATCGAGAAGGGTCCAGTCAGACAGCTTGAGATAGCCACCATGTCCAGACGAACCCGGGCGCAATGGGCCAAGATTATTGCCGTCTTTGGGCTCGTCTTGCTCTTTTTCGTTTGGAAGGGGAACGTACGTAATATTCTTTCTTTTCGCGGCCCGACATTGTTGACGCTCAGCAGCCCGGCACCTGGCACCATACCAGTTTCCAGAAGACTCCAGAGGGCAGAGATCAAGTTGTTTCCAAACCACCGATACCACAAGGTTTCGAGCCGTTCGAGGTACAAGGCTTTGTAAACACAGGCGAGCCTGAAGAAATCTCGTGTGATCCGTTGCGGCACACTGGTGAACTGTACGCGGAGAAGCATCGCGACGTCGATGATGATATCCTTTCAATCGCCGAATCGCTGAAAGACCACCCTATGGTGGATTACTCTACTCAAGACAAGGCGCTATCTCACGAGGAGGTGGTCGAAAAGACTTGGCTACGCATGGCTTAATCCAGCGTCTGGCTCAAACGCTACAGTGTGTTCTTAACAGTTACTCGTGTCGCTTTCTACACAAGGGGCGTTCGACACTGGCCGCGTATCAGTTTCCTGCGCGCCCAGGTCCATAATCGAGAGTGGAAGGAGCTTCACCATTACGACATTCACTGGCAAGGCGAGACGATCCGCTTTCCTCGCATTCTCGACATCCCGACACCGTATGTCATCGAGGGAGTGTTTTTCGGCCCTGAAGATCCCCGAATAATCATTGAGGATCACCCCGAGGCCGAGCCTGTCATCGTTTTCAATATGATTTCTGACGTCAACACCTTGACCCGTGCTATCTATGTCACGCGACCATTCTCGAATGACACAACAATGCTGCAAATTTCAGGCGGACACGTAGCGCAAGCGGAGAAGAACTGGATGCCGTTTGTATACAAGGAATCCGCTACAGGGAATATTCCTAATGGACTTGAGGCATCCAACATCAACCGGTGGCCAACGCACTATCTCCATTTCATCTACAACTTCAAGCCTCTTCGCATCCTCAAGTGCCATCTGCTCAACGGCTGGTGTGACTGGGTTTATCAACAGGAAGCTCCCGACTTTCTCAAAGAGCATCATAAAGATAGGGGCGGTGTCTTCCGTGGGGGTACAAATCTTGTTGCATTGACCGCCAAAAATGGTGTGCAGACCTTTGTCGGGTTCCCAAAGTCAAATGTTCACCTCGGCTGCGAGGAGGCCATCTACCGACCATCGATACTCGTCTTCACCGCGGCATCACCAAATCATTTCCACATCGATTACATGTCCGATTCGATCGATTTTGGCGACCAAGCTCTGGCTTCAACTGCAAAGAGCGATCCTTGTGGTGAAGGCCGCATCATGATGGCCAACAGCATCGCTGAATGGGATCGTTCGGCTGGCGAAGACATGATGACAATCACATATACGGTCGACGACGTGACCACGCAAACCCTGCGCGTCCACGGCGTGGAGGCCTTTGTCAACTCGATCCATAACCGCAGCAGACTTGGTTCTGGCAAATCTGAATCAACGGCAAAGGAATTCTCAGACCATTTTGAACTACGATGGTCGGACGCTGGGTACGATGTTCTTACATGCTCGGTAGAAGCAGCGGAGGACTACGCACTTAGCTTGTCCGAGAAAGTCAATGGCGCTGATCTGCGCAAGGTGCGCCTCGAACAGGAGAAGAGATTGCAAGAACAAGAGTAGAAGGGTAAGGTACTAAGAATCAAGCTAGAAGAAGCCCATGTTATTGGATAGCGCAAGGCCATGGAATGCTACCCAGATTTTACGTCGAGCACGCGAGACCAAGTGTTGATTAAGAAAAAGCTCGCGACTCACACAAGGCTAAGGTTAAAGCTGTTCATGCCGTTGCGAACAATAGAGAAAGGTCTCAGTAGACGATTTGATACCCAGCTTGGAATGGTGACTCACTCAGACTTTTTTGCCCACGTGCAGTTGCGAAAGGTCGATTTTATCGATGATCTATCTATCGTTCTCAACTCCGGCTCTGCCCGAGACTTTGTTCATGCTATTCCGCCTGACCTTTCTGCGATGCATTGTCTCCCACACATGATGGCACTGCATGTGCGGATTTCTCACAAGATCTTCTCACTTCTTTGAATGTCCATTGATTCAGAACATCATTGCGACAGACATTCGAGGACTACTCGGGAAGATAGCAACATGGAGAGGATACGGCAGTCGTTGCGCATCCGGACAGATCGAGTGTGCTAGTCTTCCCTTTTCAACCTAACCCTAACTCGCTTCCGAATTCATGAGCTTCAAACGTGACAAGGCCGAAAAGAATTAATTCCAAGCCTGCCAAGCGTATTTGGCGCGCTCTTTTGCAACGTTCGGAAATACAGCGGTACAGTGCCCTAACTAAAGTGTACTGCCTCGCCTATAACCCTAATCAATTCGAAGCAAAGCGCGAATGATGATATGAGAAGCGCCGTCGAGGTTCAAGTATAAGACTTGTGAAATTCCTTTGCGGCCTCTTCTTGTTTCCTAAGACAATCAACGCTCGTTTTCCTACGCTCCTTTCTCTACATTCGTTACCTCTGTGGCCGGCACCACAAATCATCTACTCCTCTGGCAGGAATACTCGCACGAAAAAGAATCCGAACCATGAAGTCCTTCCAAAGCACCTCGCTTCTTGCGGTGGTCGCTCCCTTGGTCAGCGCGCACTACAACTTCGATGCTCTCATTGTCGACGGCGTGAAGACAGAGCCCTATCAATATGTTCGAGCTCTTGCTCCGGAGGCTGGTACGTGGAACGATAGAGAGACAATTTCCTTTGATATCCAACACGGAAGCTAACGATTTTGATAGGCAATGGACCCTTTTACGTACGTCTCTCTTGTTCGATTAAAAAGTGCCCTTGTCTAACGTGTTCTCTAGGACGTCACCGACAACGACATCAGGTGCAACAAGGGCTCTTTCGCCAATGCCGCCAACACCGAGACCTTGCCTGTCAAAGCCGGAGACACCCTCGGTTTCAACATCAACTCCGTGCTGGGTCACCCCGGGCCTTTGTTCGCCTACATGTCCAAGTCAACCACACCAGACATCACGACGTACGAGGGAGATGGTGACTGGTTCAAGATCTACGAGATTGGCGTCCACACCTTCGCAACCTACAACTCCGCGACCACGTGGGTAAGCGAAGGCTGGACCGAGTTCAACTTCACTATCCCTGCCGAGATCGAGGATGGCCAGTACCTGCTCCGCGCTGAGCATATTGCTATCCACAGCTCTGGTCCCGATGAGGGCTCGCAATTCTATCTCGGATGCGCTCAAATCGAGGTTGCAGGCGGTGTAGCTGGAGCTAAGCCCTCTCCTGTGGGCAAGTTCCCTGGCATCTGTAAGTTGAGATCATTCATGTCATCAGCGTGATGATGCTAATGTCCCGCAGACACCGCAACCGATCCTGGCATCCTCTTTGACCAGCACTGGCCCCCGCTCGTTAACTACACTGTCCCTGGTATCGAGGTCTACCCAGAAGGCGGTTCTGTTCCCGACTTCACCGCCAGCCCTGATGGTCCTGCTCAAACCCAGCCGCTGCCCGCTACGTACGGTAACGCTGGCCAGGCCACTTCAGCCACTCAGGCCGCCTCGACTCCTTCCGCCTCGGTCTCGGTCTCCGCGTCTGTAAACGGAACTTCTCCTCAGATGGTGAAGCCTGCTGCTGGGTCTTCGACGTCATCGGGTCCTGCGCTGATCACATCGACACCTGCTCAGCAACCTTCTTCTGAGGCGGAAAGCGCTTGTGGTATCACGACTGTGTATGTGTAAATACATATCACAGTAGTATGATGGATTGAGTGGGGATGGCGGTGGTTTGGTGTCGACGACGTGTATTCTTCTCTGTAGCACAGCCCAGGAAAGGAAATCTGTGATTCAATTTTTTTATTTCACTATGCACGATCCCGCTACCATTTGCTTTGAGCTTGAGAAGAGTCCACAGTCCGCTAATACACCTGCCAACGGTGGGATAGGATATAAAAGACTACGTCTCCTATAAGAGCCAGTTCATAGATTCTCCCCTAGCCCAGATGTGAGCATCAGTATTCTAGTGCTAATGGTGATGGTTCTGGGAAGCCAGAAACGATCATACTAGAAGACAGGCTATCAACTTGTTGGGAATCTTGCGGCGACACAGTTCTTGAGGTGCCAGAGTAATACCAGAAAGAACATTTATCTATCTTAAACTATGAGAAGACGGTATCAAGACTACTACCAAACACTGTGTTTTATAGTCAATACTAGCTTGACGACTGCAGTGATCTCCTAAGTAACTTATATACTGAGGCGGTGAACCAGCCTACGACGGGTCGAAAACAGGATGTGGGATGTGTCCTTCTATGAAACTCAAGACAAGAGCATGTCTTCGGCGATTTTCTCAGCGAGCGCATCTGTAATGACCAATTTAGTATTTGTCCTAACCTATAGGATGGGACGTCCGCGGCGGCGATCTGACTGTTAGCGATATCGCATGTCTTAGATCCAGGATATAAGTATACCGGCAGTGATCCGACCCCCGACGCGACTAAACACTTTGTTTATATCGAGGAATCGGGTACCACGCCGGAGTTCTGGACTCCGCTGTGGATCTTGTAGTCTAGCGGATATGCAACTCCGCTGGACATCTGTACCACGTCGTAAATTAGTATCGTATTCATATTAACGAAACAAGTATCACGCTGGGGTTCTAGACTCTGCCGAGGATCTTATATTCTAGTGGACTATATACTCTGCTAGAGATCTGGACGCCATAGTAACTTTAAATTATGTTTATACTAGGATATAAGTACTCTATCGGCGCTATGTATCCTACTGCACATTTTTTACTCTAGCGGATAGTAGACTCTACTAGAGATCTGTGATACACTAAAGGCTTTTACTATTACAGTCTTCAAAAAGCCAAAACTAGAATAGTTTAGGCTTGGCGTTCGCTAGCAGTTCATAATCAATATATTGAAATCATAGGTAGGCAATAAATGTCGTTCATTTTGGTATATAAACAGATCTCATTCAATAACTAGCTATTTCACGTTATGTTATATAATCGATGTTTTAGAAATTTAAGCGCCTACTTAATAACTCTATAAAACCGGCTATTACTTATTAGGCTATCACCCATTATCGGATTTACTATTAATCGAGAGCCACTAGCGCCGACTCTAAGGTAATTAAGGTGTTAGAGGGACAGATTCCAGGCATAATAGGCATAGCGAACCAGACTTATCGGTATAGTAGTCGGTTACTACTCCGAGTGCTATAACGATCCGCGTGACTTCGCCGAGTACTCTATCTAAAGGTCGAATAAAAGGATTGCACCGAGCATAGTAGTAAGTATCACTAGTAGCTATAGCAGACTGATTTTAGGTCGACTCTACTAGCATTTCTGTAATCTAGCGTAAGCACGAGGCGATGGTTAGACTACGGCATCTATCCCTACCACTTGCTACTATAGCTGACTGCGCTTACCTATCGATACTACTAAGCATATTCTCTCTTAAACTAGATAAGAAGCTTGCTACTTCATTTGATAGTGGGTTAGCACTACCGACTAGTACCTAAAGTAACTAATTCCTATCTCTTCTTAGTCTCTATCTCTTGTCTTTAGAGATCCGCTAACTGTCTTCTCGATTATCAACTAGGTAAGTAAGATCTGGTATATCAGGCTAGACTCGTTAGCGCTTCTGTTTCCTGCTCTTCGCTATTACTAGAGGTGCGCTGCGTTTAGAGCTAGCTGTAACCAGTTCTACTATTAGTTAATGTTTAGCTAGCTCTTCTAGGTAGAAGACATCGGTAGTGCGCTATCTATGCTTGGCTAGGTCGAGGATCTAGTTGAGAGAGCAGACGTCGTTAGTTATAATAAAGGGTGATTGCGGGTAGCGCATACGCAGCTCTTTCCGCACGCGTTCGTCTCGTTATCGTCTAATTAACTCAGCTTAGGCGTCGCGAGCCACATTAAAAGGGATTTGCTACTTAGCATTAGCTGCTATGAGACGAAGAAGTTAGTACGAGTAATCGCCTGCGTTCGACTACACTAGATCTTTTATATTGTCTGGGATTCTAGTAAACCAGTTAGTACCCTAATGTTTTTTGATTATATAGAGTGCGCGCGCGCGTATAAGCTATAAGGAGGTGCTAATCACTATTCCGGCTTAGACATATTAGACGCTATCTATAGTACTGAGTAGTGCTTCTAGAGAGTTAATAGCTAGGTTTAGATAGTCTACCTATAGTCGGTAAGCTTATACGTAACGCACGATAAGCGAGGTAATAGTAGATACATCTTTAACGCTATCTATAAGTTCTTCTAAAACGTTAGCAGCCGCTTAAGCGTGAGTAAGGCTATTACCAGGATCTCGCAGATAAGAGAGCACTAAGTAGTCTAGCTAACGCTTTAGATATTAGCGAGTAAGCGTAGCTTCGACATGGTCTATTAGAAACGTTTAGAGGGCTGCGAAGACATCACTCGCTGCAACTTGAGATAAGCTCGTGACTTAAGAGCCTATCTAATTTGCCAAAGCATGTTAGTATAGGATAATATCTTAGGTCATACTCGCTACAAGAGTCGGCGTCTCGAGATAAGCATAAAGGTGCAAATATTGCGTAAGGGGGGCTGAAAATGGTTATAGAGGGATTAAATGTCGATAAGAATTAGATATTAAGGTTTGGCTCAAGGAGCAGTATGCTATTAGTCGCGCATATAAGAGCTAGGTGAGGAGGGAAATAGTATAAGCAGACGCTAAGCTTAAGCTAAGACACGCTTAGTATATGCTTAAGTGTTTTAGTTAAACGATATCACTATAACTCCTAACCCTATAATCATAAGCTACATAATTAATCGAAATAGTATAGATGGATAGGTTATAGTCAACTTAGTCGACTATATAGCTAAATGCGATATGAGGCAAACAAGTAGTAAGAGCGTCGAAAACATAGCTGCAAAGAGTAAGATACATCTCACGATCAAAATGGATCGCATCTATTAAGCCAAATATGCTACGATAGAAGGCTATCTAGCTTAAGTACTAGAGTCTCTTAAAAGGTATAAAGCGTAGTACACGTTAATAGCTTAGGCGATAGACTAATGCTAAACATTAACATTAATAATCATTAAGAAAAATAGCAAACGAAGTAGTAATCTAGACTTTCGACTATCTAACTAACTTTAAGATACTCGCCTATAGAGAGCATAGCTATAGGCTACGCAATTTGAAACGCTATCTGTTAGAGCACTATAGTTATCATAAAAACGTGCGTAATATAGTCGTCGAGCATTTCGCAGTATAGGATATCGCTTACCTAGAGGAAGTAGCGTTACCGACGTCTATAGTTAACGCTATCGAGTCTCTATAATCCCTAATAGTAGGTCTATAATGTAATGGTTAGGAAAGATAGGCATGCGCTTTTATAAGTATAAGTAAGAATAAGATGTTTTGCTACTATAACTAATATAGTTAGAGGTTAGCCCTAGGTAGCTATACGAACTAGACGATAGTAATAGTCTAGTCTTTCTGCCTAGTGTCGTAGTCTCTACAGTGGTTCGTAGTTATAAGCATGGATAGCGATAGCGCAGGAGACGAAAGTGCTAGCGACGACCTATTAGCTAGTTAAGCTAACTAGCATTCTATCGTGCAAGCGTTCTATACTATAGACAATTAGTACTAAAGAGACTTAGAGGTCGTCGAAGCTCCTATAGAGACGGATTAGACAGGATAGTAGAAGAGGATAAGCTAGGTCAAACATCTATAGGGTAGTAATAAGTAGTATCTAGTATACGTAGCACGCTTACTAATAAATAATAAGCTAGTATTAAAGCACGTTAGTAAACTGCTTGATATGCTTATTAAGAAGTGCGTCGAGAGATTATCCATGTTACTGTAAGAGCTCTACTAGTAGCTCAGAAGCGTGAAAATATCTAAGACTAACTAATAGCTAATAGGTCGTCTATAGAATAAAGATAGCTAGGTAAGGTACGCTAGATACGCGAAGAGACTAGTATACTATTTGCTACAAGTATTACAAAGCGTTAATAGACTAGACGTCGTTAGCGTAGAGGATGATAGCGAAGATTAATAGGTTAATATTGATATGATAGATACGACTAAGGAGAGACACACTAAAAGGCAAGATGTAGGATAAAGTAAAGGATTAGTAGATATAATAGCAGATGCCTAACGTCTATTCAAATAAGCAGATAGCTAGAAAGAGAAGGCATAGGCATTATTACAATCGATCGAAAGTAGGGACGAAGAAGTAGCATAGCTCGCTACTCTACTCGCGTTTGTTAAGACTTTTGTCTTTAGTAAAGTCTACTATAAACTATTCGACTATCCTACTATATACTTTCTAGTAGTTCTAGGTATTAACGAGGAGAATAATTAGCTGAGAATAGGTAACAAGTACTCTTACTACGTAGCCAGCTTAGTCTACTATTTCCAGGTGCTTACTCTAGAATCGATCTTACTATCTAAGGGGCGTGTATTATAAGAGCTAGACGAGTTTAAGCACTTTCTTAAGCAGCGTAAGTAATACTTAATAGACAGATCTATAAGTATAATAAGTACGATAATTAGTCTTCTAGCTTATAGCAAGTATCTTGTAATAAATTATAGTAATAGTAGTACAATCTTCTAAGAGAAAAAGAATAGGGTAATATAGCTATATAGCATATATATCGTTATAGACAAATTTAAGAGCATAGTAGAACAATCGATTACTAACGCTAAGGATCTTCTATAAAAGCAGTTGCTCTAGATAGAGAGTGGTAGTTAGTTCGAGATGGATATTAGCGCGCTCGAAGACAATATAAGCTTCTAGAAACGCAGGTTATACTTTATTACTAACTAATAGAATCGACTGATATTAAGCTAGGAGGATAAGACTATTATGTAGATACTAGTATTAAGTTAGGGCAGGAAGATAAGGGAGAGAGATAGCTCTTAGCACACTTACTAAGTAAAAGAGTATCTCTATAAAGTTAATAAGTTCTAGGAGCTACTACTCTTTTATATGCATATTACTAGCAGTTAACTAGCTTAAGGCCTAAAGATTCTCACACTGCGTTATAAGAATAGGTTCTCGTAAAACTATAACATCTTTATGCTTAATAGGTTAGTAATAAGCATAACCTAGTATTATAAAACCTAGTCGTAGTAGGATGTGCCTAAGGTAGTACCTAGATTCATACTATAGCAGGTGGGACAACTCGTGATAGTCTACTTGACTTACGTATAGCTGCTTATAGAACGTCTCTCTATCGCGATCAGGCATAGCTATAGGCAGAGCGAGTACTTATAGGCAGATATAAATAAACTATAGGACATAACGAAGCTAATAAAGGTAATAAAGTAGAGGTCTAGAGAGGGTTTAGAGGTCGCGCTAGGCACTATAGACTACTACCACGCTACTATAGGCATAAGTAGGCGCTTCGTAGAGGTAGAGTTTGCCTATAGCTACTAAGCTAAGAACGAAGAGGTAGATAAACCCGAAGTGGAGTCTAACAATCTATTAGAGATCTCAGCTAGGCGAGGATCTACTATTAGCGTGAATAGGTACGCTATGCCTAGCGACATCGTTAAGCATCTCACTAAGAGGAACATATAGACGTTTAGGCTATTAAGCGAGTTATAGCACTACTTCTTAGAGCTAGAGAGCCAAAAAGCAAGTAGTAGAGAGGAGTAGAGGCTAGTAGTAAAGCAATCGAGGACGTTAGTATTAGATCTAATAATGTTAGGGCCGAATGAAGACGCTAGTAGGATACTAACGAGAAGATTGCTTGCGAGAATGTTAAGCTCTAGCGATTGCTCGATTATATTAGCGCGCTCTCTTCCTATAGCAGCGTTGCTTCTAGCGACCCCCCGAACCCCCTAGACTCTAGCGATACCGAATATAGCGTTAATAGCATTAACTTTAAGGAGCTAGAGCAGTAATAGTTTCTATAGATCGCTATTACTATAAGAGAACACTTACTAAGCCGACTATATAGATAGACTACTATCTCTGCGCTTGCTAATAAACCTACTAGTAGTAGTCTCGAGGTTCGCTCGACTAGGCGAAGAGGAACAATCACACGTAGTAAAGAAAGCGCTAGGCAAGCCGAAGAATGCTATACTAACATATCGATTACTCGAGTAAGAAGTAGCGCTAAATCGGATTATAGACGACGTCGACACGACGCTTATAGTTGTACTACTAATAGGCAGAGGCAAGTCACTATTTTTTACTATACCTACTTGTCTTAACGACCCGGGTATAATCGTAGTTATGATTCTATATAGGAGACTAATAGACGACACTATCTGTAATACGCGAGTACTACGCATCGATTACTTAGAGTAGACTTATAGAGTGGAAGACCTAGCGACAATCGTATTTATTAGTGCTAACTGCTTGTCGCATAGCTTCTTCGACTATATCGGCAGAATACGCTCGAAGAGCTTACTCTATAAGATCTATATTGACGAGTATTATCTCGCTATTATAGCGCATAGCTAGCAGCCGAAAGTAGCTAAGCTATTAGAGCTATAAGGTATTAGGGTGCTGCTTATTATGCTTATAGCGACGATGCTACTATACATAGAGAGCGACTTAGAGTCGACGATAAGTTCGATAGTATCGATATCGTGGATCCGAGCGAGTATAGCGCGGAAGACGATAAAGTACACTATTAACGACTCGATCGCAGATAGTAAGCTAATAGAAGAAGCGATTAGGCAGTATAGGAATCTAATAGCCTAGCTTAAGCGCTGCAAACGCATGGTAGCTTACTACTAATCTAAGGTAGACTACGAAGAGCTCGTAGAGTAGCTCGGTTATAGCTTCTTCTACGTAGGCAACCCGAATAACCTAGAGGCATTAAAGAAATGGCTTGCCGAAAGTAGTATAATAGTAGCGACGATAGCGCTAGAGACTAGAGTAAGCTATCCTAGGGTGATACTCGTTATGCACGTAGGCTTACTATATAGCTTAATCTAAACCTGCTTTTAGTACTCTTACCTATTAAATTTGTGCTACCTTTACCTATGATTTAGGTACCTATAGAGGTAGCGCCTTACTCTTACCTATAATAGGTACCTATTCTAGCAAGTCTTGGCATTCTTATGCCCACCCTTTCCGATTTCGGGTGGGGTATAGGTTATATCTAGTAGCTCTTATGCAAATCCTCGTATATTTATCTCTTATAAGCAAAGCGAATATGTTAGTTAAGTAATAAGCTTATATAACACTAAATGAATTAATCCCACGATGTTTTAAAGCTATTAATAGTCTACTAATCGAGCTAAGCTCGGACGCTACCTAGCCCTACCCGGTCTTATAAGATGCTTTCAACAAATTAGAGTAAGTAATATTATCAGATCTTATTAAATAGGTACCTTTTAGGTACCCTTACCCACTAAATCTCTTATTTATACCCTTACTCATCCCCTTAAGGGTAGTACCCTTACCCGTGAAATAGGTACCCTTACTAAAAGCAGGTTTAGCTTAATCGACTTCTCGTAAGAGTCTAGCTACGCTAGTCGAGGTAGAGAGCAGGTCGACTCACTTATACTTTTCGAATAAAGGTAGAAAGAGAGAGAAGATGCAATCTATAAGTAGTAGCGTATAATCTCGAGCCACGACGAGCGTGTAATAGCCGAGTTCGTAATAATAACGGCTTGCTATAGGCTCGTTCTAGCGAAGCACTTCGATAGTAGCGAGCCTATCGATTGCGAGGCAGGCGAGATAGCGAGGTGTGACTGTTGCTATAGCGGTGTAACTAATAGATAGCGGAGCGAGAGCCGTATAGCCCGCGAGAGAGGCGTTATAATAGACGCACTCGATTAGATCTCGGGCGGCTATGTGGTATACTAGGTAGCTAGGGTAAGAGGTCCGATAAGGGACTAGTAGCATAATAGTCGGAGTTATCGATAGCGAGAAGTAGTAGCTATCGACGATAGAGGGTAGCTAGACGTCGGCGAAGTAGCGTGCGACGGCTTCCGCGAAACGATCTGCTATCTTAACGCTAGTTATACATATTACCGCTATAGGATTAGTTAGCGCTTCTATAATACCGGTAAAGAGGGGGGCATCTATTAATAGCTGCACGTTGCTATCCTACTCGCTCGACTAGCGCTCGCGTGTGGCGTAGAGTGTAATATCATCTATAAAGCTAGCTACAAAAAGTAGAGAGGCGACTAGACCGAGTACGCGCTCTAGCTGGGATAGACTTACCGGCTTAGGTTATAGGGAGAGCTAGTAAGCAACTCGATAGTAGTAATGTTAGAGTTTTTAATCTACTATATATAGTAGCGAGAGTCGAACGAAGAGGCTAAAATCGATGAGCTAGGACATAAAGAGGTTAGATTAAGAGGACGTAAGAGAGATATAGACGCAGACGTTATAATTATAATAACGAGCGTAGAGACAACGAACTATATAGCCGTCCTACGCGACGAGATCGAGGAGGTAGTAGTAGCGACGCTACTACTACGCTGATAAGCTAGAGAGATCGGACTAGTACTAGACGTTAAGCAGATTAGGCGACTAGTAGATAGGTAGCGAGATATATATGTGATCTATAAGGCTCGAGGGTAGTAGAGCAAAGATTACACGTACTAGAAGGCGTGTAAATCGGACTTTATAGATAAGGCGGCGATAGAGGAGACTTTACTAAGACTCGAAAGCGTTAAGTTTCAGTCGTTTTCCGGGTGCGACTACTACCGGCGACCGTAGGCCGTCTGCGAGCTATAGGCGAAATCGACGAACGCTTATAGGTAGATAATCTTTAAGAAACGGTAGGGAGTATAGTATTAATACAGATAATAGTTGAGCGAGGGTATAGTAGCGTTAATAGCATTTAGATTAGGAGATTAGCTAGGGGAAGAAATAGACGTAGTAGCGAAACAAGACAGCTTTATAGTAGAGATAGGTCGGAAGCATAGGAGGAAGGAGGTCGAGTTTAACGGAATATTCATGTATTTCTATAGATAGGCATAGTAATAGTAGGCATTCAAAAGAGTTAAACTTTATAGTATATTCATAAGTAGAACAAAGTCGAGGTGGTTCTTTAAGAAGGAACGTAATAGGGTTAGGGATAGTAGAAGTTCGTAATAGATAGGTGAGAGGTTTATCCGTTCGGGCATTATAGGGAAAGGTAAGGTTATCTAACCGTTTAGGTGTCACGAGAAAAGTAGGTTTATCTAACCGTTCAGGTGTTACGAGAAAAGTAGGGTTATCTAACCGTTTAGGTGTTACGAGAAAAGTAGGGTTATCTCACCGTTTAGGTGTCACGAGAAAAGTAGGGTTATCTAACCGTTCAAGTGTCACGAGAAAAGTAAGGTTATCTAACTATTTAGGTGTCACGAGAAAAGGTAGGTTATCTACCTGTTTAAGACTAGGGGCACGTATAGGGGATAGAAATGTGCTAGAGTAGACGCATTGCTAGTTAAGTAGGGCATATAGACAGATTAAAGAAGAAAGTTAAACCCGCTAACTGTGATAATAAGTGGTGAAGTGAAAGAGAGCGAACCTACTAACCTACTAACCTGCTAACTATAATGAAGAGAGAGAGAGAGA
>MSJI02000083.1:0-19018 GCA_001931905.2 Cladosporium sp. IMV 00045
AGAACATCGGTGAGCCAGCCCGCGCGACAGGAGACAGCCAATCACAGCCATGATACCGACGCCACATCTTACACAGCCACAGAGTGGCGCAGCGGTCATTCTCTCTCTCCCGATTCTGACGCCTCTTCTAATCATCAATTCCATCAATCAATTCTCATCAATTCATCTCTCTCGTTCTACACGCCACTCTTCAACACTGCCTTGAGGCATATACGACCTCTGTCGATGACACGCAACATACTCGCCCTCACCCGCGATTACATCAATTCATCATCCTCCCAGCCATCTCATGCAACCGTATACTCCATATAGATTCCTCCCCTTGAAGTCTCCACCAGCGCACGTTCACCCAGACATCTCTCACCGGCTTCTCGCGACCAAAATTCCCTTACCGCCACATGCGCTGCGCTGGCCCTTCGACGTGATCGAGTGAGCGATTAGACAAATCCCTTTTCTCCCCTTGTCATTTTTGGTCTTCGCGGAATCGGAACTGCCCTATCTCCCATTGAAGCCCCTCTACAACACTACCGTAAGCGATGCTTTTGCTGCGTTGGCGCCTTACGAGTATGGCAGAATCGCATGGCCCCGGTTTTTTATCTTACCCGCACAGACGGGTGCGGTTCGCAGGGTCAAGACGTCACCTTGCTGCTGAGATGGTTCATGCCTGATCGGCTATGCTCTTGAAGAACATGAATTCGAATGCAGAATGTTTCTAATATGACAACATTCTTTACGGCAAGCTATAAGTCTCCTGCTTGCTGTTCATTGCCGACGGGTAAGCATATCGCAAGGTACATCAATAAGGGTATGGCAGCATCAAATCGAGAGATGAGGGCAGCAACGCTCGGACCATATGCGTGCTCAGCTGTCTGGACTTAACCTCTCGGTCTTCACGATAAAGCACGCGTGCAAGATTTAAGAGGATTCCCATCCCCAAGTGAGACCTGCTGAGTCCGTCGATGAGTCGGTCTTCGGTCGCAGTCTTGCGGCACACTCAAGCATCTGATCTTCAGCTTCACCATCAATAGGCATGGCGGACTTCCCTTTCATAGTATCGAATGGGCCAAAAGTGCCTAAAGATCCAGCGCTGCGCACTCTCATCCGCAAGCAAGCAATGAAAGATGTCGGCATTGCGCGAAAACGAAAAGGGCGTGCCAGTGCTCGACAAGAACCTGTTCGCGTTCAGGAAGACACGTCTGGTAGCAACACTAGCGTCGACAGTAACACTGGACCGAGCTCGGATTCTACACCGGCCACTTTGGACGCTTGTGATGACACCGTAACTCTAGTTGACGATGACAGACAAAACCTAGCAGATGATCCTCTGGACGATGAAACCCTTGAGTGGCTCAGTGAGCAGACCTGGATGATGCCCTTCCACGGAAGTCCCATCACCGGTTACGAGCAGCTCCGGATGAAGTACAACTTTGACATACGAGACTTGTCAATCTTGACAAGCTTCAACGTCGGCAAAAATACGCTCATGGCCATCTCGGCCAATCCAAAATTGCTTGAGACTCTATTCGGTTCACAGATACAGTCATACCTGCAATATGTGCCTTCTCGATATGGCCACAAGCCTTTTTTGACGGACGTGATTGACTGTCTGCTCGCAAAGGTCCACAGCAGACTACAGCCTCCAAGTCGATCTTGTGATACTATTGTCATGCAAAAGTACGCGAAAGCACTAGGTTCACTGCAGAAAGCAGTTGCGGGAGAAGAGAGCAGCTTAGATCCGGACCTTCTCTGTGCGATTCAGATGCTCAGCTTACACGAGGTATTGACCACTTAGCTGACTACCCAGCAGCCAATACTGATCCAAGTAACAGATGCTGGACCCCCAACGAACAGCCGCATACGACCACCACGTCAACGGCTCCTCCCTCATCATCAAAAGACGCACCCCCTCAAGATTCAAAACAGACTACGAAAAACTCCTCTTCCACTCCCACATCGGCCCCACATTGACACGAGCCCTCTACGAGCAAAAAGAATGCTACCTCGAACAGCCAGAATGGATGCGCCTCTACGAATCCCTCATCGAAGAAACCCCCTACCTCACCGACCGCAGCGCCGTCGTAATACGCATCCGCATCCGCATGCTCAGCCTAGCCAGCATGCTTTGCGAAACGACCAAAGCCATGGACCCCAGCACCTACGACGAAGGACTACTGCTAGTGCTCGAGCTCAAAGTGCGCGAAATCCACCACGGCCTGCTCAAAGCGCTGGAAGACTTCAAAGCCTACATCTTCCGCATGTCCATGGCTCAAGCGCCGGAATCGGAACTGGCGCTGCGCCGCGAGATTTTCGGCACGGCGCTCGAATGCCTCTGCGTCTACAAGCGCATCCTGGCTTCTTTCTGCGAAGACGAGCGGTTGCAGCTTGAGAGGGAAGCGCAGCAGCTCGCGCTTGCCATCATGGAGCTGCAGAAGCAACCTGCGCCGCGCCATTCGTGGATTTACAGTTCGCATGAGAAAGGCGTGGCGGCTAGTATTCAGGTGACGAGAGAGGACTGGGAGAGAGATCTCAGCGATGCGACGCCTGCGGAGAAACGTCTGGCTGCTTGTCGGAGGTGGAGGGAGTTTAATAACTATCTTCACGGCGACTGATCTCGATAACCCCCCCAACGTTCCACTGTGCTCCTGCCTGTCCGGATATATACACCACAACCCTTCTACAAAACACGATACGCCAAACCCCCAGTTCAAGAGAAACAACTCCAACGCCAAACCCTCAGCACCACCTCAATAGTCCTCCCCAGCAGAATCAAACCTCCCCACCCGCCTCAGCCCAAACCCTCCCAGCCCTCCACAACCCCCAAATCGGAATACTAATCGACCAAGCATACGCCGCCGTCCTCGCATACGCCAGCGAATCGCTCTTGACGCTCAGATAAAGCGCCATATACAGCGCTCGCGCTTCGAAAAACCCCAGCGCCATGCTGTTCATGTCGCGCGCGGGGAGGTGGGCCAAATTGCCTGCGAGCTGTGCGGGAGGGTGTTAGATGGATGAAGAAGAGGTTGGAAGAGGTTTGGGGGAGACGAACCACAGCCGCAGCGAAAAGCGGGAAGACTTCCAAGCTATTCAGATGCGCGCCGCGGGCGCGCGCGAGGTGGTTCCACGTCGCGGTGGGGAGGGTGCTTTTCCACGCGTCGAGGTTTGTGCGCGGCCTGCGGGACTGGTTAGGGAGGTTGACATGGGCGATGAAGACATGGGACGTACATGGCGGTGCTCATCTGGTTGCGCGTCGCGATCATGAGGCGCGCGAGGCCGTAGGTGTGCGGGACGAGGGCGAAGAGGAAGGCGGCAGGGATGGAGTGGAGGGAGTAGTTGTATGGTGTTGGAGGGGGGGTGGAGGTGGAGGTGGACATTGTATTTGATTTTTTTGGTGCTTGTATTGCTTGTGGTATGAGATTGTACGAAGTCGATGCTGACGGTTCGATGGATTGTTGAATTGAATTGGTGGTATTCATCTCCTCTCAGCACGGCGGCCTTGCTTATGGTATATATACCTCAAAACCTCTTCCAACAAGAGACGTTCACTCCTGGACACTGACGTTGAACATGATGCCGTTCTCTTGATACAGTCTGCAGTCCATCTGTTTGAAGTACCCACTTCCATACCAATGACCCAAAGCGGAAGGAGGTCGGAAATTCAATCTCTCCTTTGCAGCAAAAGCGACGCTAGGCCTGATTGAGGCTGCTGTCTTCTTTGCGTGCCGTCTCTCTCGGCCTTGGACATGAGCAATCCACATCTCAGCGCACAGAAAAGTCCATCAAGGCAGAAGATAAAATTGCACGCGGGGGCACGACGACCTCCTCGGACGCCGGACTGAGGACCAGCCCTAAGGTAAGGCATAGCTAAGGTATACATACTGCTGCCTTGCTCCTTAGCGCATTGAATTCCCATTCGAGCTTCGAATGCGATATACGAGCGCGAGGCTTTTGCCTGGGGAAGAAGAGAAACGGGCTAAAGTTGCGCCCGCTCCCGTTCCTCACGCGCGCGCTGCTTTGAGGCCGTGTTGCGATGAGAGGGAGGGTCGGCATCATAGATTGGGCGTTTTTGGAGCACTTGTCGTTTGGTCTATATAGCTGGCTAGTAATGGCGAAGGGACGGGATATGTTTTTGTTTTCTACTGAATCAGATCTTTATGTATTGAACACTGCCTGTTTCTTGATTTTCATCATCTGCGCTCTAGCCAATATCTCCAATCCACTCTACCTCTGACCATCAGCCAACACCTGACTGGCGCAGCCGCAAACGCAAGGCTGGTATAGCCATTCACAAACCACGAGAATGCCCACCTTCACCCAACTCATCCCCATATCCCTCCTCACCGCCACCCTCGTCAACCTCTACCTACCATCCCACACCCCCGGCCTCTTCGCCACAGCAACCCTCCTCTTCTCCCTCCTCTTCGTCACAAAAGCGACCTGGCTGGCCCTCATCTATCCCAAACTCTTCAGCCCGCTCCGCCACATTCCCACACCCTCTGACAATGACTTCCTCCTCGGCCAGACAAAGAGCATTTTCCGCGAAGCGGGCGGGAGGCCCATGAGGCGCTGGATCGAGACTGTCAAGAATGACGGTCTGATCGCGTATTCGGCTTATTTCCGCCAGAGAGTGCTGGTGACGAATCCGAAGACGTTGGCTGAGGTGCTTGTTACCAAGAACTATGAGGTATGGGTTTTCTGCTCGGGGATGCGGAAGATGTTTTCCGTCCTTTTCGCCACTGGAGGTTATGGCATAGCTGACCTGCAAACTATGACAGTTCATCAAACCAAGCCACTTCCGCGAAGGGCTCGCGCGCATCCTGGGCGTGGGCATCCTGCTCGCCGAGGGCGACGAGCACAAGAAGCAGAGGAAAGACCTCATGCCCGCCTTCGCCTACCGCCACGTCAAAGACCTGTATCCCGTTTTCTGGGGCAAATCGCGCGAGCTGGTCGGGCATTTGAGGGAAGCGGCGAAATCGACTGTGCCGACTACTGAGAAGCCCAAGAAAGCCCCTTCTTCTTCGGGACAGCAAGACCCGGAAAAGTCAGCCGCGGATGCGAAGACTCACGCCCCAGGTGTGATCGAAGTCGGCGAGTGGAGTTCGCGCGCCACGCTGGACATCATCGGCCAGGCGGGCATGGGGAGGGATTTTGAGGCGTTGAGCGATCCTAACAATAAGCTGAACATGCATTATCAGAATATTTTTGCTCTCGGTAGGGGAGCTGGCAAGTTCTGGCAGATTGCGGGCTTTTTCATCCCGTTTTGGTTGCTGAAGCGGATTCCTAGGTGAGATACTTCTGTTTTGATGTTGATTTACGTTGTCGATATGCTGACAAGTCGATTAGTAAACGCAACCAGGAAATCGTCGGGGCTCAGCAGTTCATCAAGCAGACTTGCAGGGATCTGATCAGGGGCAAGCGTGAGGTGATGGACGAGAAGAGGGAGACGGGCAAGGATATCATCTCCGTCGCTCTCAATTCGGGTGGATTCACCGATGAGGAGTTGGTCAATCAGATGATGACTTTCCTCGTCGCCGGTCATGAGACGACGTCTACCGCTTTGATGTAAGTCTTTCGTGTGGTCTTACCGTCTACAACCCCATTTTTTGAGGCGTCTTCACAAGACCTCTCACTCTACCATTATAACCACATCAGCTGACAAAACTCAACACAGCTGGGGGATCTACCTCCTCTGCAAAAACCCCCTCATCCAAACCAAACTCCGCACCGAAATCCGCACCAAACTCCCCTCCCTGCAAGACGAAATCAGCGCCACCGACCTCGACAACTGCCACTACCTGCACGCCGTCAGCGCCGAGATCCTCCGCCTCTGGTCGCCCGTCACCCTCACCATGCGCGTGGCCGCCCACGACGCCACACTGGCCGGCCACTTCATCCCGAAAGACACGACGGTGATCCTGGCGCCTTGGGCAATCAACACCTCCACAACCCTCTGGGGCCCGGACGCGCTTGAGTTCAAACCAGAGCGCTGGCTCGACGCCGACGGCTCGGCGAACAACCGCGGCGGCGCGGAGAGTAATTACAGTTTCCTGACGTTCCTGCACGGGCCGAGGAGTTGTATTGGCCAGCGTTTCGCGCAGGCCGAGTTTGCTTGTTTGCTCGCCGCTTGGGTGGGCAGTTTTGAGAGTAAATTTGAAGAAGGCAGTGTGCTCGCCGAGCCTGGGGAGCCGGAGGTGGCGGGTGGGATTACGTCGAAGCCGAAGGATGGGCTTTGGGTTAGGTTGGAGGAGGTGGAGGGGTGGTGAGGTTGCTTTCTTGGTTATCTGACGTGAGGTCTTTAGGGGCATTTTGGGAATTGAGATCGTGAGTCTGTGGTTTTTGCATGTGTTTCTCGCAACTTTCATGTTCTTTCACAAGCGGGCTGTGGATGTGGTAGGTGTATCTTGGGATACTTTCGATATAACTGAAATGGTTCAGGGTGGTCTCGAGCGACTGAATTTAGACGATGGTTTCTCAAGACGGATCACGAAGATATTAGAATGTCAGAGATCCCTACGATTGACGACCTGCCTCGAACGATCAGTGGCGACGTGAGTGCCTCCAATCATGCATGAGTCTTGTTCTCTCTGGACCTTCCGAGACGGTGTGAGGACGAGCATGGCGTGTGTCGAAGCTTCAGACATATGGAGTGCCACGTTTGATTTTCCTTCCGTACATTTTGTTCATCGTATGAGATGTATCTTCAACATTCTTCACGTCAGACGTACAAGAAAACGTCGTTTCCAAATCACAGTTCAAAGACGTTGGCGATGAATTTGCCTGTCTCGATCACTAACAACGATATTCCATATCGTCCAGTCTGCCTAACGACAATCAACCCGCTAGATCATGTCATGTCCTCTCGATCCACTATGCGCAACCACACCTACTCCCCGGCACTCTTCCCTTCCTCAGTCTTTCACATGTGCCGACATGGAAGTTCAAGAGATATCACGCTACCAAGCCCCCATCCATCCAACCAAGTTCCAAAAACAGTCGTGTAACCACCTGCCACCTCGCCTCGCCTTCCCTCCCCGTCTCGAACCCTTCCATTCACGTTTCACAACATCCAAGCCCATCCCAGCCAAACAAGCAAACGCAGACTCCCAAGCCCCTCGTAACACAACACCGCTACCCCTGCCACAAGAACCTGTCCCTACCCGCCGACCAGGTCATCGCCCACATGCACGTCTGGCGCAGGGCGCGTTTCACCACGCCATGCGCCCTGCACGATGCGCGCGCGCCTACCCGCGAGGCTGGTCGGGGGTTTAGGAGAGGGAGTGATAGGGTGAGAGACTGAGAAGGCGGGCTTGTGGGACCGCGCTGTCAATGTTGTGGTTCGTGGTGCGGTGGAAGGGTTGCGAGGGAGGTGATTGGTCGAGGGAGGGAGGGGTGATGGGATGTTGTGCTTTTGAGGAGGTTGATTGATTGAGTCATATATTTGATTTGGGCCGACAGGGAGATGGGGCAGGGTGTGATGTTGTAGCTCTACGTGTGAGTGGTGTTCAGATGGATGGATATGGCGCGTGCTGTGCTTGCTTGCTTGCTTGCTTGCTTGCTTGCTCGTTGGCAAATTACAGTGCGTTATTCAGAGCAGGCAGCAAGCACACAGCGAAAGGGGATATGCGACTTCGCGCTCCAACGTTGAGAGAAGAAGGCGCGCAAATAGCTTGCCACAGCAAACCTGGTGCGGACAGGGATGGACGTTCACGCATGTGACCAAGTCTCTTGCGTGGTGGCTTGTTTGATGGCGGGCGGTCGGTGAGGGTCGGTCGTATGAGTGACACATGTCCTTGTTCGGTTCTTGGATGCACGTTCATCCCTTGCGGAGGAGTCGGACGAGCGTCATTGACTCATTGTGTTGTTCTATGGTGTATTGTTTGGGCGAGACATGCAGATTGCGCGGAAAGACGATGATGACATCTGGGAATGATGGCTTAGACTATATACACATGCATGTAAGGACTGAAACGCTGAAGCTACATCATGAGTGTTGAATTAAACATGTAAATAAACAAAACAAGTAAGGTGAAAACAAGTAGATGTGCGTAAAGAATCATCGAAATTAGGGGCTGGCTTGAGGAAGGTACTTGGCTCATCTGCATACGGTATTCTCCAATACAGAAAGACCTATATACACATCCACACACGATCACAAAACAATATGTACAGAAAAAGGATGTGGTGGTGTCCAATAGGTATATGTACAGAAAGCTTGCGTTTCCTGCAAACCAAAAAACGCACCCCTCATGCGATGTCAGACCCCTCATCTACTTGTCGACTATATACAATCCATCGAGAAAAGACTAAGAAAAAAGCAAAACAGATGGGTAAGAGAAAGATTGGCAAACAAAATTCCGCCCAACATCCACAAAACGATATGTGTCAGGGAGAAGATTTCGCATATATCCTCCGATGCGCGCATGCGGGTATTTCCAGAAACGAAAGCAAAAGGGTTCGAGTAAAAACAAGCCATGAACCAGCCAAGAACGTAAGGTGACAAAGAGAAAGAGTAAATAGATGACCGCCGTAAATCGAGAGATAAGAAGCAAAGAGTTTGACAAAATGGAAAAATTGATAGTAGATGCCGTGCCTCGAAGCGAGGTTTCCATGATAATAAGAGTGAAGGTGTTGCGCGGTGTTGCGAGTGAGCGGGTAGAAAGCAAAGATTGTAGAGGCGTAAGTTTTACCTCTTCCCAACTCTTCTTGATGAGCGGGTAGGTGAGGATCGTATGTTGTTGTAGGTGATAAGGACTGGCCGCCCGGCCAAAGGTGAAGGGAAGATCCAAGAGGAGGAAAAGGAATGGTTCCGCATTTGAAACGCCGCGCTTTGAAGAGACAAGCTAAGCCATCTAGCCTCGTCACGTTGGGAGTTTGTGTCGTAGGCCCCGCTTGTTTCGAAAGGTACTGTATTGATTTGTGTCGGTGAGGGAGCGTATGGTCGAGAAGGTAATGCTTCGATGAGCTCTGCGCTATGCAACGCTCAGTGTAGTGACATCGGTGACGTGGGATGTCTTATCCGTGCTTCGCTGACGATACAGCATAGCGTAGCCGTGGTGGTCGGGTACGGGAGGGGGTTTGAGGTTGTTGTTGTAGCTGTAGAACGCACCCGAAGTTAGGTTCTAGTTCACATCGGATCTGGAAGCAACGAAGGGACGCATGTGAAGACATGCGCACCCGTTGCCCCTTCTACGTATCAGGATGATCGTACCTGTTGTCAAGATGGTGGTTCGACTTCTGCCGCAGAAGGTTCACCACACTCCTACCAAACCGTCGCGCTTTCACCGAGTTCGAAGGGTTCTGGCCCGCCTTAGCCATGAGAGCGGCTTCCATCTCGCGGTATTTGGCTTCGGCTTCGGCGGCGGCGTCGGTGGTTTGCTTCCGGGCGCCGTCTTCCCACGGTCGTCGCGTGTAGTCGGAGGGGACGAAGGGCGGTGGATGTTTGGGAGGGCCGGTGTCGAGTTCGTGTGCAGATGCGCTTGAGGGCATGGCGGTGCTGTCTGTCCAGTGGTCGCCGTGTCTTGAGGCTCCTGAGACTGATTTTGCACTGGGTGTGGGCGGTCCATTATGTCCAACATCGCTTGGAGGAATGTGCAGGGCATGAGGGATGGAGCTTGTGGCTGATGCGCGGCTTGCTGAGCGAGCAGAGAGCGAATGAGGGTAAGAAGGCTCATACTCGTGCTTCTGTTCAAGAGACAAGACGAACTCCTTCGCGCTCATGGCCTTCGTCTCGGGCATCTGATCGATGTAAACCTCTTCCAAGAAATCCAAGAAGGTCGTGACATCCGAAGAAGTGCTCATGGCACCCAAGCTCACACGAACAACACCCGTAGCTTTCCCGTTCATGATCTGCGTTGGGTTCGTGCACCTGTGGCCCGCAGCGTACGCAGCTCGCATTTCTGCTGGAGACCATTCCAGGTACGTCGCCACACCACCAGGGTTACACAACGAACCGCTGCGCACGTAGATTTGTCGTTCGTCTGCCGCCTCTTCCACTTCCTCGAAACCAACCAGATGTCCATCGGGTCTCAACACATTGAAGGCAATCGTGGCACCTTGAACAGACGGGTCTCCATAGACAGCATTTTCGTCCTTATAAATCCTTGCCACAGGCCGGCCGTTGCTGTGCTTCATCCTGCTCAGACCCTTATACAATTTTCGCCCCAGTTGAGCTGTGTGCATCGAGATGAATTTCATTGGATTCTGTCCGTATAACCTTTCGTGCACATTGATGCCGTGGTCGAGTGCAAAAATGGAGTGAAAAGGCAGAGTTCCATCTTCGAGGCGATCGTGGATCGATGTTTCCTTCTTGGCGTGCCAGGTGTCGTTGATCGAGATGATCATGTCGACGGTGCCGCCACCAAAGTAGCGACGTTGTTGCAGCATGTGAGCGGAGTCCTTTCTCACTATTAATGCTCCAATGTTGGGAAATCCGAAAATCTTATAGAATGAAAGTGCAGTGAAGTCGGGCGCAGTAGCCGGGTCTGAAAGGTCGAGTGGCGCCGTGCTTGCCAGCGCAGCCGCATCGAAAAGAGTGTATGTCGGAGCCTTGTGGAACGACTTGCGAATTCGGCCGGGCCTGTCATTGTATAACGTTAGAAATCACATCTCCTTCAGTTGCTGGGACATTTTCACAGGCAAACCTACCAACTTGTGGGCAACCGTCGACCGGTCATATTGGACTGTCCTGGATATGCGAACAACCCAATTTGCCGTGCTCGAGGTCCACCGAGTCCACCGCTGTTGATCCAAATGTCTACTTCCTCGTCACTAGTGAAGCAGCGATGCAACTTTGTCGATTCCCGAATTCCCACCAACGATGTATGTGCATCCCTGTGATAGCCATACCATACTGGTGTGTTGCTGGCGGCAGCATGGTCGCGGAAACAATCAATCACCATCTTGATAGCAGCAGTCGCATTGGCGACAAAGACTAGGTCGAAATGATCGGGGTCGGCGTTGAAGAATCGAAGCGCGCGCTCTCTGACTTCATCCACGCGGTGACCCGCCAATGCCGAGGGCTGTGATGCTGAATGAGGGTTGCCATATAGGTTGCCGATGAGGTCTGCAGAGAAGTCCTCGACTAGTGATTTTGCATATAGCTGTGAAGAGCGTTAGGTCAGAATCCACCCCCAATCTTCACTCCTTGCTTCGCTTTTTGGGGGGGCCCACATACCGTTGTACCACCGTGATCCAGATATGTCTTGCCCTTCAACATAGGGTATTCCCGCTCCCTGAAATCCTCCACATCGTCGGGTTGCATGTCGTCGGCGTCTGAAGAAGCCGGTGTTGTGAGATCGGTGTTGTAATCATGGTCGGGCTCGGAAACGCTAGTGGTGGAGATGTCCTCGGCCGAAGATTGAAAGTCCTTGAATTGGGGGTATGCGCGCTGTCGCGAGTTTTTGGGTATATCGACGATCTTGGGAGAAACCGGTCCAGCGTGAACTGCGTCGATAATGTGCGCGGGTATCTCCATGGCCAGGTCGCTGGTGAATTATGCTAACGGAAAGCGTGCGTGCTGTGTCCCAGCATCGCTCGAGAAAATAATCGTAGTAGTAATATTAACAATAGTAGGCTGTTGGGCGGTTCAGAGGCTCATCGAGCAGGGGTTGGAAACAAGACGCCGCACAAGAAGCTGGGGAGTAAAGGCGTGACACGACGTAACGAGTGTAGAGAGCGACGGTGGGTTGATGGTGTTGCTACCGACAGGCCGGAGTTGCGCAGGCAGGGGGATGAATCCCAGAAGATGGTGGCAGAGATGCCAGTAGTTACTGGCGCCGCTTAGACACAAAGCGCCCTCACGCCAGCCGAGACGGGCGCAGCGACAGACTTGGAGAAAGATGGCTAACGACTCGAGTGGCAGAGTCAGAAGCGATGGTCGACCATTGGCCGAACCACAGCCTGTCTGTTTTCCGGGACTTGGGGAGGACTACTAGTCCCGAAACTTCCTTCTGCTCAGGCTCCATTTGCAGTCCACTTGGCGTCTGGCCGGCGCATAGCAGACTTCGAATGGTTCACCTACTTTGACGCTTCAGCCACTTCGAGCGATGCCTCCTGAATTGTCTTTAGGTGGCAACGCCCAGAACGGTCAGCCTGCGCGCGGCTACGCTCTGGTGATTCTGCTCTTGTTTCCTCTCGTTTTTGTAACGATTGGTATCGAGGTGATTTTCGCACGATTGGACAGCAATTGCGCATGCGCGCCCATCTGACTTGGCGGGCTGTGGTCACAGTAAGCACCGCATCTCCAACGGCTTCATGTGCCACCTGCGTCGGACGCTGCGGGCATCCGATGAACACCGCCAACCACGCTCGCTGACAACCCATTACAACGTGGCGTGCAAAGTGACAGCTCTGCTACAGCCGGCCCTCGTGCAGCCGTGATCGAAAGATCAACGGCTGGAGAAATTAGTGGAATTGCCATTATTCTTCATGGCGTAAGCGTGAGTTGAAAGACGTGATGACTGTGGTGCACTACTCGCGCGACTACTGAGCACCAGCTCCATCCGGCATCTTCTGTGAGCATGTAGGAGGTATCACCCGCGGGTTTGTCTTCAAGCTACCACGTTGAGCATCATGTCCGACGGGTCCCGAGCTAGCTCACTGACCCGATGTCTGAAGATTTGCGATTACTGTAATTTTGCTTTGCTCGAGTGATCAGATTGTTGTCTGCTGACTATGTTCGTATTGATGTCGTAATCTAGAATACCGACTTTTGCGTGGTAGGTTTGGACATGGCGTGGCTGGACCGAGCATTCCCAAGTCTCTTTCAGCTGCTACCAAAATTTGACTGCGAGCAGAGGACCAGATAGCCATGGGCTCTCACTCAACTATTGCCACGCCTCGACAAATCTTATCGCGCAACACAATGATGGGTCTGTGAGTGGTGTGTGCCTATTCCGGCAGATCCTCGCCCTCTTTTGAGTTGGTTTTCCTTGCCCGACTAGGAACTTCCACGATCCTTTTTGGGCGTTCAAACTCTGTATCGAATAGGCTCTTCCCCACTTTCCCCTGGCTTAGATCAGGTCGCGGATCACCTACGGCACCCCTCGTGGCTCTAGAAACTTGAATATCGCCCACAATAGTCCACAACGACATTGAGCCGCCTTCTGACGGCGTGGAAGACTTTGACGATCACAAGGTTCCGGAAAGACGATCTTCACAGCACACAGGCCAACGCACTGCCTTGCACAGGACCGGCTGACTGCAGCGTCCGCTATTGCCGGGACGGCGCCTCTGATCGTTGTTAGTCCGAGAAATCGACGGATTCGTCGGCCAGAGGAGTGGGGAATTCTGTACGTAGCCGTTGAAAGGGAATGAGTTTCGTGCGAGGCGAGGCAGGGGATGCGTGATTGCTGGGCTGGGCGTTTCTGACCGTGTGATGACGATGCAGGCGCCGACGTGTAGAGCAAGTGTACGTGGAGCGGCGCGTATGGAAACGCCGATGGGCAGAGGAAGATATCCCTGCTGCGGTATAAGACCAGGTGCAGCGATGAGAAGACAGCCAACAGCGGTTCCTCACTCCTCCAGCGTCCCAAAAAGGGTTTCACAGACATCAGAAAGCTTGGCAGGGCGAGCCGCCAGTAGATCGACGAAGCGAAGGAGTGGCTTGCAGATGGGCTGATGGGGCTTGCGGACAATAATTTCCTGTGCGCCCACGGCGCCCCTTCGCGTCGGTATGCTGCCATCGCTTATGTAGAGCCCTGTAGTGAGCGAGCCAGGGGTTCGAAACATGGTGCGCTGACTCTGCACTAGCTGGGGTACCGCGGTCAGAGAGTTAGCTTAGTCGCACCACGGCTATGGCCATCTCTGCTGCAAACCGCGTCCTAGCGCCCTACCAGCCTTTAGGTGCAGGGCGGCAGGGGTTGGCGCCGGTCCCTGCGACGACAAACGGACCTCACGTTTTTTGGGCGAGGCTCTCGAGGCTGTCCGTCACGGCGCGCACTACTCTGTCTAGCTTTCTGCGCACGCCCAGAGCCAACGGACCGGGGTGTTCTGGATGAACTCAGCACTACCACGTCCCACGCGCAGCCCAACGATCCCTCAGAGCGAGTGTACAGCTCAGTTGGATGTACTTCCATGCGCATGGCTGGCGTGGGTCCGGCCGCGGCGAGCATTGATTCCCTGTCGAGCAAAGTACCCAACTGTATTGTATGTGGGTGGCGATGACAGCAACAATCGCCGGTCGAATGCAGGCGGTGCCTCGTAGGAGTATAGCTCGAATAGTAGTATCGATCCAGAGCCGGCCGGGAAGAGGAAGACGAGGCCTTGGAGAGTAGGTATTAACAGGCGGCGCGGTCGATGAAGAAAAGCTGCGTGGTGCCGTCGTTTGCACGCGTCGTCAACCACGGCCAGCAATCCACTCTACCACTCCCACTCGCCCACCCAACACTGCTCTAGTCGACCACGATCAGCTGCCTACGCATTTACTAGCCCGCATTGACCTCCTTTTGTCTTCTTCTTCCCCACGACTCCCATCCTCTGCATCTGCTCTTCGCCTCCACCCGTCATCCTCACCACCCACCCAACGATCCGAGAAGAAGTGAGACTCTCTCTTCGCTCCCACTCCTTCTCTTATTACTTCTCCTTCGTTACACCGCCACGCTCACTACTCCAACTCTTGACTCCATACTTCAACGACTCTCCCACCTCTCACCCGAGACACTCGTCCGCCTACAGCAACGGCGGCCGTTTGCTCGTCACCCCGGAAGCTGGTCTCCCGCATTATCACCACGACCACCAATATCACCCCGCCACTCATCCACACATCCACCGCCAGCAGCCTCTCGCCAGCGCGACTTCGCGTCCGCTGACCATCACCACGTCTCAATTCGTTGCGAACCCGGATCGCAAGAGCTACTCCAAAATGTCCGACATCGAAAAGATGATCGGTGGCGACTACGCCCAGCTCACCAACACCAACATTCGCAGCTTCGGCTGGAAGGGCGTCACTGTCACCGTCAAGGACCGTCAGTCTCAGCAGCCAAAGACCATTCTCAGCGATGTCAATGGCATCGTCAAGTCTGGTGAGCTCCTCGCTCTCATGGGACCTTCGTAAGTGTTTGCGCAAACGATCGCATCGATCAGTCAATCAATCAGCTACTGACAATCAACGCAGTGGTTCCGGAAAATCCACCCTTCTCAACGTCCTCGCTCACCGCACTGCTGCTCTGAATGCATCAGTCAAGGCCGCCATCTACATCAACGGCTCACCAGCAAACCCCAAGACTTTCCGTCGCATCTCCGCCTACGTCGAGCAGGAGGATGCCCTTGTCGGCTCGCTCACTGTCCGTGAGACCCTCAACTTCGCCGCGCGCCTGTCGCTCCCCAAGCACGTCAGCAAGCTCGAGCGCATCCAGCGCATTGAGTCGCTCCTGACTGCTTTCGGTCTTCAGGGCCAGTCCAACAACTTGATCGGTACTCCCATCAGAAAGGGTATTTCCGGTGGTCAGAAGCGTCGTGTCAGTGTCGCTGCGCAGCTCATCACCAGCCCGAAGCTGCTCTTCCTTGACGAGCCCACTTCTGGTCTCGACTCTGCCGCATCCTTCGAGGTCATCTCTTTCGTCAAGGACATCGCCAAGAAGCACAACCTGATCGTCATCGCGTCCATTCACCAGCCTTCTACCTCGACTTTCGCCATGTTCGACAAGCTGCTTCTGCTTTCTCAGGGTGGCACCGCATACAGCGGTCCCGTCTCTGAGGTGCAGCCTTACTTCGACTCCTGCGGTTTCCCCATTCCGCTCTACATGAACCCTGCTGAGTTCATCATTGACTTCGTCAACACCGATTTTGCCCGTGACAGGAGCGAGGTCGACCAGCAGCTGAACATGGTTCACTCATCGTGGCACAAGTCTCGCCTCGCGAGCGCCACTGTCACCGAGCTGACCGACGAAATGGCACGCAACAACATCGATGCTCACCTTGAGCCTGATTACAAGGAAGAGTCTGCCGGCACTCTTGAGATTCCTCTCGCGCTGATCCACCGTTCCTTCATCAAGTCATACCGCGATATCATCGCGTATGGAATCCGCATTGCCATGTACATGGGTCTTGCTATTATGATGGGTACCGTCTGGCTGCGTCTGAGCCCCACTCAGGGCAACATCCAGTCTTTCATCAACGCCATCTTCTTCGGTGGTGCGTTCATGTCATTCATGGCTGTCGCCTACATCCCTGCGTACCTTGAAGATCGTGCCCTCTTTATGAAGGAGCGTGCCAACGGTCTCTACGGTCCGACATCATTCATCGTCGCCAACTTCATCACTGGTATCCCCTACCTCTTCCTGATCACCATCCTCTTCTCCGTCGTCGCATACTGGCTGTCCAACTTCCGCCCGACCGCTCAGGCTTTCTTCACCTGGGTGATGTGGCTCTTCCTCGACCTGCTCGCTGCCGAGTCTCTCGTCGTCCTGATCAGCTCACTCGTGCCTATTTTCGTCGTCGCCTTGGCCGCCACCGCGTTCGCCAACGGTCTCTGGATGTGCACTGGAGGTTTCCTCGTCCCGCCTCAGACTCTCAACCCATTCTGGCGCTACGTCTTCCACTACATCGACTACCAGTCCTACGTCTTCCAGGGCATGATGGTCAACGAGTTCGGCTCACGAAACTTTACCTGCGCTCCCCCGCGCAACGGCGAGACCCAGTGCAGCTGCATGTACGAGACCGAGCTTGCCGACCAGTGTCTCATCGCAGGCACCGGCGTTCTGGAGGGCTACGGCTACGACGTTGGCAACACCGGCAAGTGGGTCGGTATCATGATCGGTATTATCGCAGGATACCGCGCCCTCGGCTGGCTGGTGCTGTGGCTCAGGCGCACTTAGAGTGCATTCTGCCCACGCTCCCTCTGCATGCACAAAAAATGCAACACTCTTCACTTCTTGCACTTTAAGCGTGGCGTTTTCGCCCGTGGCTTTTTATGATTCCATCAGAGACTTTCTTTCCTTGCACACCTGCACGACATGCGAACGACCTCGAGAGAAGCCATCCAAAAGACCAGCGGATGGAGTCTCTCTTCTTCCTTTCTCACTGTATCTCTTTAATCCCGGAGTCGGATACACACTCATTCTGCTTTCTTTGATTTTCTTTTGCTCTCGTTTCTTCTCAACTTTCTACGACAGAACGGCGTTTCATCAAAGGGCGCGGCGGATCATCATCACGTGGCTTCAAGGAGGAAGGAAATATTTTTTATGGGAGGTGGGGACTGGATCAACAGGTGTTGTCATGGTTCTGATTCCAGACCAACACCGCGTCCAGTCTTCTTTTTTTCTTATTTCTAGTTCGAGGCCTTGTTTTTGCTTTTGAAAACTTCCGTTCGACTGTATCAGATACCATTATAGGGTGGGAAATGATTACTTTTTCTTCAAATTCACCACTGCTTAATGACGCCTTCATCTTGCCCATCGCTAAAATGCATTCATTCATTCAATTCGACTGATAACGCAGCATCGCTGAGTACCCGGTCCATCCGCCACCCATCTTCCATCGTTCCTTTCCCATCTTCTCCCATATCGTCAGCCCCAGCCACTTCCCACTTCCCACCCCTCCTCACCGCTCCCCGCTCTCAAGCTCCAAGACAAAACAGCGCAATAGCGCATCCCGCATATCGATCTTCAGAGTCATCATTCAGCCAGCCAGCCAGCCGTACATCTTTATCACTCAGATTTCTCGATAAGAAACCGGATGCATTTCAGCCGCGCAGATCCGTTCCTCGATCATTAATTTCAGCTAGCCAAGCGGGCAGTCGCGAAAGAGAGGCACGTTAATCAATCGCTTACACCGCCACCGGCATCATCATCAATCATCAATCAACCTTCCACGTCAATCGCACACATATACACCGAAACAGACGAACGAATCGCAAATCGATGATGACAGTGCCGGTGTGCGAAGGAAGGTCGGCCAAGAACGTCCACGAAGTGATGAGATAGAGCATCTCACCGGGAGTCGAGGTTCTTACTTCCTGCATTGCATTTGCATCATGCTGTGTTGTACTGTACCTGCGATGCGGCGCGGTGTGATGGATGCAGGTGAGATTCGTATCGATGATTTAAGCGGCGTTTGAAGGACGGGTAGAGAGGGTAGATTATTTGCCAAGTGTTGGATGCATGATACTTTCGGGTGTTGAGGGGCAATTAACATGGCGCTTTTCTTTTGCCTTTTGTTTTTCGATGTCGTATTGATGCTACAACATGTTTGGCAGCTGCAGCGATCAGTAGCGTTCGATCATGAGGTAACGTAAAGTCCTCGTCAGATCATTGTTGAGACGTCTGTCATGACGGTACGGTTTGTGTTGGGTTGCACGGCAGATTCATCACCAAGATCCTCGCTCAGGGCATGCATGCTTGTTTGCTTGGGGTAGCTTGCTTCACCTACAGGTCACAGAAGTGCATTGTGCATTTTCCCTACACGTTTCCCATCGCACATGTATCACATAAAAACAAACCAAAACCAAACATCAATTGCAACGTCGACAAACACATAGGAGCCAGTGACAAACCCTACCGTACTCTCTCGCTTACAATCCAAGATACCCGAACCCCACTCATCCGACTCATCATCCCAAACCTGTCAAACAACCCAACAGCCGATCCAAAACCAGCATCTTGACTCATCAACACCACAAACTCATGGTCAACCCTCCCCATCCCCCAAACTCGCGTAAAATCGCCCTAACCATCTGTTCATCCCAAACAGCAAAATAAACAGGGATTCCTCACCCCTTTCAGCCAGCCATGCATCAGGGATTCAGAATCCCTACACAACAACTCCAGCCCCAGCCCGCTGGTATGTCCGACTTGGCGCGACTGGGTCCCTTTCCTCCTCGTATAGATACCTGTCGACAGCATGGCATGGCAGGGGCTGGTGGTGGACGCCTTGTCATGTACACCGACCGGCACGGCATGCGACTCGCGGACTTTGGGTGAGTTGTGTAGGATTTGCCGAAGGAAGGAATCGAAAGCGGGATGCGGGTTTTTCAGGCCACCAGCGAAAGTATTTGGGGGGGGGGGGGGGGGGGGGTTTGTAGGGC
>MSJI02000083.1:25211-66516 GCA_001931905.2 Cladosporium sp. IMV 00045
GATGCGGGTTTTTCAGGCCACCAGCGAAAGTATTTGGGGGGGGGGGGGAGGGGGGGTTTGTAGGGCTTCTTTTCTGATTGTGTGATTACTTGGATTTCTCTCGTCTCGCGAGCATGTGGGAGTCACAATGCCTCACGGTTGTTATTGATTGACGAGATCGTCATGTCGACAACACCATTGTTATTCCCGTCCATGTCTATCGCACAATAGTCTCGTTTCCCGTTCTCGAAGCGAAGCGAAGCGAGGACGCGAGCTCTCGAACCAGCAACGTGGCTCACTAGATGTCTACTAGGCTAGGGTGTCACGTTTTTCCTCATTATAGCCTTCGTTCTTGGAAGCGATGAACGATTCATATAGGCAAGGAGGGCGGCCAAGGATACTTCGCGAATCATGAGAGGAACTACATCCGTGCGGTCCTTGCAAAACATCCCAGAGCCTAGCAGGGAATCTGGCAGATTCTGCGACGCTAGCGTATTGATTGTGAGATAGACGGTGAGATCGATGGGTGTGGGTCTCGCTATTGCGATAGATGAATACTCGTCTAGGACGCACATGTATAAGGCGCCTGGGACGGAATGATGGCGCGTTGGATAGATTGCACACTTTCCCATACATGTTTTGGCCCAATGCAGGAGAGGCCGGTATAAGGTTGGGAAGGGAGTTCTCTCATCTCCACTCCGCGGATTCGACTGGCCTCGCCTTCCATCACCACTCCATCTCATCCATTTTCCGGCTCTTCATGTTTGAGATTCATTGTCCAGCTTACCGATTCAGCAACTGCAACAATGTCGCCTCCACATCGTCGCGGGACGTCCCCCTCCATGCCTGCACCCAATGCATGGTGGAGATGAGCTTGCTTCCAGCCCACGAAGCGCAAAACGCCACCGCCACGTGGAAGTACAATCTTTCTGTTGAAGGTGGGGTGGGTGGGTGGGTGGGAACCGCATTTAGATTCTAGGTGTATGACTGCTTTCGCGTCGCTCGTCTATGAGGTAGCATTGTCACTACTACTTGCGTGTTTATATTGGAGGCTGATGAGGAAAAAGCGAATTGTCGGTGACGAAGGCGGAATTTTGCCGTGAGTGGCGGCTTTGCTTGGATGAGAGGACCTGACCTGTGAATTGGACGGGATTCGCTTGCTTTATTGATTCGTTCGATACATACAGTACAGTGTCGCTCCATTCTGAAAGTATACTAAATTTGCGATATGCCGATGGTGCGAAGCTCCAGACATTACGTGTCGTGCTCATGTCACTGTCGACAACACCGCCCATCCGCTCCGCTTGGTGAACGGCCGGAGGATGCTGCTACCCTGCGACTACGATACGTATCGAAGCCGGTGTCGATGGCGGTCGGGAAATTCCCAAGGTTGGAGTGGAAGACCTGAGCGAGGGAGCAGCAATGGGGCGACTCACTGGAACAACACTGCCTGTATGAACGTGGGAGTGAGCTGAACTGCTACTGGAATGTTGCGGAATCGAGCAAAGGCGACATTCCGTCAGTCCAATGCTGCGGAGAAAAAGTACGTTTGAAGATCTTGATATTTTGGTAAGGAATTTTAGCATTGGCGTCATACAGATATCTAGAAAGTAAATTCTATCCCTTTGTATCTTTTCGCCTGGCATCCCCATTCAACGAGCCATCTCCACCGCCACCCGTTGAGCCCGTCGTCGCTGCATCAGAACCGCCTTTCGCAGGTGCTGATTGTACAGCAGCATTCTGCTCAGCACTCGATCCCGCCCTCTTCCCCAGCAACGCAGCAACTTTCTCCCTAACAGCCATCACCTTCGCCTTGAGCGGCGACGGCGGCACCTCTTCCAACAAAACGAACTTCCTAACCAGCATGTTGAAGATAGAGCCAAAACCCAGCGCGATGACCGTGCTGGTGAGAATGATGACGTTGTAAGGCATGCTGAAATCCGGCGTCGGCAGGGGAAGGAGCAGACTGGTCGTTCGCAGGTACTCGCCTTGGCCGCCGTTGGAGGGCAAGACGCGGATCACGGCTGGCGCGACGTCGAAGCCTCTGTTTGCGTCGGGTGGGTATTCCGTGTAGCGGAGGATTGCTTTCTCGAAGTCGTAGTTCAGTTCAACCGTGGAGAGGGCCGGGATGCTGATGACGAGTTCGAGGTGCGTGCCTCTCTTGCGGTCGAGCGCGGGAGTGTAGAACATTTTCTCCACGGTGCCGCCTTGGATTTCGAGCGTGTGCATGTAGGGTTTGAGGAACCAGGGGAGGCTTTCGAGGTAGACGATCGTTTGGGGGTGAGGGTGTGGGTTGCGGAGGGTGGCGTGCATGCCGCCGCGTTCTTGGCCGTAGCCTGTCATTTGGCGGGAGGCGAAGAGGGAAGGGTGGGAGGAGGTTGGTGGGGAGGTGGTTCCTTGTCTGGGCAGAATGAGGTCGAAGTCGACGTCGGACTCTAGGTTGAACTGTCTGGTGCCGTTGGATGGGCTGTTTCGTCCATCTTCACCAGCTATTTCGACCGTTCTCTCCGCGGGCACGTCCAAGGTCACGTCCCAGACATCACTTGAGTCTTCGAGCGGACAAGATCCTTTGATTGGTCGACCGAAGACCTTTGCAATACTCCAGCCAAGGTCGTCAGTCAAGGGTTTCGGGTAGCAAGTGTCGTGACCGTTCCAGATTTTGCTTTCGTCACATTCAATCTCCTGGATAGGAGGTGGTCGAGGGATTGGATTGTGACGATCCCGCATGCTTCGTGGGATGGAGAGAGCCATTGACACAGTTTGCTGGACTTCGAGGACGCAGTCGTCCTTGCTGCTGCTGTCGGCAGGACAGACTGGTCGTACATCAATGGCCATAGATTGCCACGATGCATCGAATAGCTTGTGTCCATCCAAGAGACTGGAGATGCCAGCCTTGCCTTTGCATGGGAGCATCTTCAGGAAAGGCGTGAGGTTCTCTGTGCACACAACCTCATGTGGCAGCATACCGTGTAGCAATTGCAATCCATCTGTGCCAGACGGGTGGGTTCCTTCAGGCTCAAAGCTCATGACCGGTCGTATCGTTTTGGTCGAGTCCACGAAGTTCAAACTGGCGCAGAACAAGCCCGACAAGCTATTCACCAAGTCTGACCATCTCTCTTCCACCTCACCAGAGCCTCCTTCAACCCACGCCCAAAGCTCAACACCAGTGCCGCCCTCCCGTCTGCCATGTTGCGGCCGCGGACCCCATTGTTCCTCGTCCCATCTTCCGAGAGCAAAGCGGAGGTGCAGTTCGGCGGTATGTGTGTACTGGAGGATCTGTGCCAAAGATCGCGGGAAATATCGAAAGTGCTGAGCCTCGTAGGCGGCTAGCGGGGTGGTGGTGGTGAAGTTAAAGTCGGCATGGAGATGGTGGTTCGGGAGGGGTTTAAGGTACAGGTGTTCGGAGTACTGCTGTTCCTGGAGGGGAGAGGCCTGACTGAAGGCGAGGAAGGCCAGGGCAGAGGGCAGCTGCAGCAGATTATGGAGTCTCATGCTTGCCTGCCGCAGTGCAATAGCACGGCAAGCAAAACATGTGACTTGACGTTGTTATAACAATCCCGTCACCTTCATACAGCGTTCACATGTCTCTCCTCGTCGTCGGCGAGCCAGAAACGCCAAGACCTGGGGTAGCTGAGCCGCTCCTGCCTCGTTTGATGAGGCTCTGCGGCGCGCATGCCTTTGCTTTGGCTTTGGCTTTGCTTCGGCTTCCATCCTCCACCACCAACACCAACTTTTTTTTGCGACACCTCACTCCCTCTCTCTCCACCACTCGCTCTGGACTCGACTTGATCTTCTCTGGACCCTCTGGTCACTGGAATCTGCGAATCTCATTCAGGCGCATCTCTTCGGCACCTGGATCACCTGGCACCACCGACAGCGACGGCAGCAGCAGCAGCAGCAGAGCACAGCAGAGCAGCAGAAGCAGCGCATTCACGCGCACCTCTCGGACTGGAATCCTAAGTCTTCTCTCCTAGCTCCGACACCGCCTTCCCTCGCCCCTCCCCTCGCCCCTCCCCTCCCTGCCCGGGCCCGCCGCCAAACACTCCAGAACCGGAGTCCCCGCGCCCGCGCCCGCGCCCAACCCCTCTCCCGCCGCCAACACCTCCCGGCACACCACCGCCGCCGCCGACACCACCACCAACCCCGCCTCCCACGTCGCTAGTGGTCGACAACACCCCCTCCACACCACCACACACTCCGATCGACAATAAGCGATCTTATCTCATCATGGCGGCCGAACAGCGCAAGCTCCTAGAGCAACTCATGGGGGATAACCTCATGTCAATGCCGGGGACCGCGCCGAAACAGGCGTCCCTCACTATCACCGATCCGAAGGTCTGCCGCCCGTACCTCGTCGGTTCCTGCCCTCACGACCTCTTCACAAACACCAAGCAAGATCTTGGTGCATGCCCCAAGTCGCACCAGGCCAACCTGCGCGAGGAATACCAGGCCGCCTCAGACCAGCAGAAGCGCGAGTGGGGCTTCGAGTTCGACTACTGGCGCGAGATTGGCAAGTTCGTTGGCGACTGCGACCGACGCATTGAGACAGCACAGCGCCGCCTCGAGAAGACCCCCGACGAGATCCGCCAGACCAACGCCCTCCTCAAAACCATCTCCGACCTCACCAGCAACATCAACGTCGGCCTCGAAGAAATCGAAGCCCTCACTCAAGTCGGCTCAGTGAACATGGCCGTGCTGCAATTCCACGACATCCGCCTGCTCAAAATGCAGAAAGACGACAAAGAGCGCGAGCTCAAAGCCCTCTCCGAAACCTCCGGCCCCAGCGGCCACCAGAAACTGCAAGTCTGCGACGTGTGCGGCGCCTACCTCTCCCGCCTGGACAACGACCGCCGCCTGGCCGACCACTTCTTCGGCAAAATGCACCTGGGCTACGCCAACATGCGCAAGGAGAGCGAGCGCCTGCAGAAAGAACTCAAGGGCCGCCAGCCACCGGTGCGGAACAACTACGCCGACGACGACCGCCGCGATGGCGGATACCAGGATGGTGGATACGGAGGTGGATATGGAGGCAGAGGTTACGGCAGAGGCGGCGGAGGCGGAGGCGGTTATGGAAGACGTGGCAGAGGCGGTGGAGGCTACGGTGGCGGCCGTTACTAGAGCTGGCCGGTACATGCCACTCCCTGATTACGGAAGAAAGGATGGGGAGATTTTCATGTTCTCTGCTGCACAAGGGTTGATCTTTTTTTTAGCGAGGCGCTCGGCGAAAAACAAAAAGAATTCGGAAAGGATGGTTTACTTTGCGTGCTTTCTAGGAAATGGGACAGAATACCATGCTGTGATGAAAAGAACTTCTAATTTGCCTTATTTATTCATTTCTTATTTCTCAGTGGCGAGTATGTAGTTTGCGTAGGCTGTGCGTGATGGTACGATCGCCGATGCTAAGGGGATGTTGGTGCTGGGATTCACGATCTCTCAATGGTAAGCTACTGATTTGGATGGGCTATGTGCGATGATACCTACACCAATGCTACAGAGAGATCGGTGCCGAGACGAAGGGGTTCTCAATGGAAAGCTGCTGGGTTTAATATCAGAGGTGAGGGTACTACACCAATGCTACGGAGATGACCATGTTGAATTCTACGCTTTCTCCACGGTGTGATGCTAACTTAAATCGGCTATGGCCGATGATACCTACACCAATGCTACGGAGATGATAACGTCGATTCTAAGGTTTCTCAACAGTGTGGTGATAGTCCGGGATGCTAGGGTTGAGGGTGCTTGCACCAATGCTACGGAGATGATCATGTTCAGTTTCTAGGCTTCTCACTGGCAAGCTGCTGGTCTGGTATGCTACGTTTGAGGGTACTTGCATAAAAGGTGCGGAGATGGTGAGCTGGGTTTGAGAAGTTTCTCGGTGGGATATGGGTAGGTTCACTTCATGCCGGTTGGGGAGTATGAGCACACGGGTCGTGGAATTCTTTGATCGATCGAAAGCGGTCTCTCGGTTGTGGTACTGCTGTCTGGTGTATTGGGTGTGTTGATAGCAGCGCCCGGGGCACGGAGAGGTGCGAAGGGATCGTGCTGTATCTCGTTGGTAAAACGTTTTTGGAAGTGACATGTCGTTTCTGGCCATAGCAGTGCGGTAAGTTGATGAGTTGCTTCGATCGATCCAGTCGGTCTTTCAGTTCTTACTTTATTTGATCATCACGATGGGTGATGCATTCTTGATCGGCTTTCCGCAATGTGAAATGAACAATATCGCTTTTCTTCGATGGCACCTGGCCTTTTTGCCACGTCTTTCATCCTGCGGTGTTGCATTGAGAAGAGACCAGAACGATGTTCAGGTATTCAGTCTCTGATACATCTCTCCCGGGTGAAAAAAAAATGTGAGGAGGGCAATTGATTTCAGTGATTCGTTTGCAAATGAACGAAAGCCTGCAAGATTGTGCTCCACTTTGCAAAGAGACGTAGTCTGATGGATCATTCATGGATTTAATTCCATGACTTAGAGACGAACATCGACGACTCTAATGGCATTCATCTGTCGGCCGTCTGCTGGAGCAAGATCGGATAGAAGAAAACAAGAAACGATTGATACTCTTCATCAGCCGGACAATGATTTGGGTGCTCACCACTGCAAACTACCAGCCTCATACTCACTCTAAAGTCATTCTACTCTGGTATGTCGAACGTTATTGATCGATAGCTATCGATCGCTCGTCCGGCAAAGTTGAGCTAAGAGAAAAACGAATGCCGTCAAGATCGATTCCTTCAACATGGCTCAATCCATATTCGCCTTCCAACAAAAACCCAATATGGATACAGGTACTGGAACCCTTAGACTGGGACATATACATTCACTAAACGCTGAGACTCCTGTTCTCTCGAGATTACCACTTGTGTCGCTGCCTAAAAGGGTTCAATTCCAACACGCAGTCAGCTATGTCCATTCTGCATTTGCATGACGTCTTCGACGGCCTCATGCATGAGCCTATTGTCGACGTCTTCGATGCTTCAATCGATGTGCTGATCGATCTTCTGGTCGTCACGTGTCGTAACCTCGTAGTCGATGACTTCCAGGAGGTCTTCTCCAAAATTTTGTCTGGCACGGTTGGAGATACCATGCTCATCTTATGACCATCGTCGGACTGCTAGATAATCGTCAATTGTTTTGATGACTTGCAACTTGATAGCGTCTCCAACGCAAATCTTCTCTCAGCTCACCGTCGCGGCCGTCTTGCCTCGGCTTTCCAGAAACACTCGAACGCTTCGGTCGCCCAGAAACAAAGTCACAATGCACACCATATCAAATGACAGAGGGGCGTCAAAAGAGCAAAAGAAGATGTTGATGAGAGTGGGATTCGAACCCACGCCCTTTCGGACTAGCGATTGTGGAAGACATCAGAAGACATCACCTTAAGCTAGCGCCTTAGACCGCTCGGCCATCTCACCGGGATTTCGAGGTGAATTCGATGTTCTCACCTTAGCCCTGTACAGTTATAACCACTAAAAAATTTGAATCTTGATGATTGTATGTATGCCCTGAAGAAAGCGCATCGTTCAATGGCGACAGTGACGATGACCACATGCCAACATCATCTCAAGAATTTCAGTGAATCACATGCACTTTGTGGACGGTACGGCTTTATGCTCTGGATGCTGCAGTGCAACAACGGCCGGGACAAAGATGTCTCCCTCATCAAGAATCGATTGCAACAAGGGCACGCTAAGCGATTTCTGCAAGACACAATCATTACACCCAATTCCGCGGAATCGAGTATACTGTGTACGTATGATTACTGCTTCAACTTCTAAGAAAACGTCGCCTCTAAGTCTGCGGATCACATCGTTGGATCTTCCAGATCGACAACCCTTCACTACGTCAATTGAGTGAGGACTCACGCCTGCCCAGGCACCACGCCACCTCCACCACGATTCAGCACCAGACCCTTCGAGAACGGCGCGGCCGTAGGCCTCTTCGGCCTCGGCTCCTCCTTCGTCCAACGATCAATGTTCCGCATCAAAGCCTGCGTCGGGAACTCGAGCAACGGGGTAAGAATCCAAGCCAGAGCAAAAATCCAGAAAAACGTCGTCGTGAAAGTGACGAGCAGATTCGCCCAGTATGGCAATCCGGCATCGTTGCAGAGTACCGCAACCCACGCTCCCCATGTCCACATGATGAAGCCGTGCGTGAGGTAGATGCAGAAGGTCTGCGGGTTCAGGTGGACGAAGATTCTCAGGGAGAGGAAGGCTTGGACCCAGGTTGAGTGTTCGACTATGATCTGCAAACCGATTGAGAAGAGGAGGATGGCTAGTGTGGGCTCTTGATAGTTGGGGTAGACGGATTTGGTTGATGAGATGGGTGCACCGGTGGAAGGGGATGGATGGATGCTGTTTTCGGCTGTTGTCACTGAGTATGTCTGGTTGAAAGCTCCAAAGAGAGTGGCACTCAGAGCGCAAGCGGAGGCGCCTGTTAGGATGGCATAGCGGGCAAATGGGCGAATTTGCAGGCGCTTTCGCCAATGGTAAGTTGCTTCCAAGTCACTGAGAGCGAGACCTGCCCAGTGACAAGCAGACCAGCTCTGAGAACGAGAAGTTAGCAGTTGTTACGAAGGGTTACAGATGTCATGATCCTTACCTTAGCGTACCACCCTGCTAGAATCACTGCGATGTAAATACCAAAGCGTTTCCACGGATTGCGGATGTCTCGAATGACCACTGTCGCAGCCAGGACGACATAGGTAAACTGCAGTTGGACTGGAATAGTCCACAATACACCAATGCAGTAGTGTGAGGTCACCTCAGGAACTGCATTTGGGATCTGATAGGCGAGCTCGACGATGTTGTTCATGTAACTAGCGATTGTCAGCATATTATCCTGTGCTCGTCATCTCCGATCCTCTGACAGACGAATCTTCTCGAAACAGATGTCTGAGATATGAAGGATCAATAACACCCAAGAACATGGAAGACTTACACTGCAAAGTTGCGCTGCGGCTGCACATACGGCCAAGTCGAGAAGCTGACCGAAGGCAACCACTGCAGACTCGAGGTCAGACCCATGCTTATCAGAAAGTACTGCAGCAGAGAGACAATAACAATCGGCACAAAAAGGCGAGGTGCACGGCGCAACTCCTTCTTCGCGATATCCTCCAACTTGCCATGCTTGAGATAATTCGTCGACAGGAAACGGGTTGCTGTCAGAAAGAATGGTCCGATCCACAAGTTCGTAAGCAGGATGTTGCCGACAAAGAAATGGACCCATTTCTCTACGTTTGGGTAGTGAGCTGTTGGACCATGGCCTTCGATGGCGAAGGGCCTGGGACGTGGATTAGTATACATGCAAAGAGTCGGTCGCGTAAAGACTCACCAGAATGTTTGACCGAAATGATGGATAGTGACAGCAATGCAGGCTACAGCAGTGAGACCAGCAAGATAGTCCACTCTCTTGGTCGGTGGTGCAGCGGTGTTGCTAGCAAGGTGATAACCTGAGCTGTCGGCTTGACCTCCTCACTAACAGGCCCAACAGAAGAAATGCCTGCTTCCCTTTTTCGGTCACTACAATACCAGCTGCTGCCGGGGACGACTTTTCAATGCTTATCTCCTCAGCGGGAGCATGGACTGGAGAGATCTCGACCGCATCTTCGATAGTACCCTCGAAGGTTGGTATGGATTTCAAATCTTCAGTAACACTCATCTCGAAGTTCGACATCTCCGAGATTCTGTTCAAAGCTTTCTGAAGTCGGTTGCTGTTGTCTCCATGAGGAATTAACGTGACTCGACGAAGATCTGCCTGCGACCCGCCGGGTGAGCAGCCTTGCTTGGATGGTTCTCCTGCTACCAGACTGGCCATACTACCGGCATGCCGCAGAGAGGGTGTTGCAGTATTGGTATGGTAAGACGGCGCAGGAGTATGGGAGCCGGATCTTGGTGTAGAAGCACAATACGCAGGCAAAGGCGTTTCGACACCAGTGGGTATACTGGTAGATGTCTCCGAAACGGATTCAGCCTTGGATTCTTTGCAACTGCCTGTATCGATAGATCGGGAGTCATGAATCTCAACGACTCGGGCTTTCTTCGCCCACAGTTTCTTCCAAGGTGCTCGACGCAGGAAAACGTTTGAGAGAGCGAATATGCCAAAGGAACTGCAGCAAGCTGCAATGATACCAGCGAGCTCCCGGATGCCCTGATGCTTTGGTGGCTCTTTCCACTTGATCAGAGCCGACGGACCATATGCGGTATACCCTCGAAGGGTCGTGTCTTGCATCAAGCAAGGAGCAATCATAACGCATCTCTCATCAAAGGAGGCGTGCTGAGATTCCGTCATCTCCGTCGAGTTGAAGAATGCTCGAACCCACAGAACGTGACTTCGGGTGGTGTTGTGCATCGGAGGTCCCCTTCCGTACGTCTTATCTCCAATGCTCCATGTGTTGATCTTCAAAGCCTGACCAGCTGAAGGCATACTTCGCTCTTTCTTTGTAGCTATGCGAGTAGTATTTTCCGCGATATTGAATGCGACAGCACTTCGTTCCACGAAAATTGCACTTTGTTGAACGATCTCCATGGTTGCAGTCCGGCTTCCTGCATGGTTGTGTAGTTGGTCACCAAGTTCGTCGCAGGCCACTCCCCATTCATTAGGTTGGATACTTGTGCAGAGTTCGGACCGTTGCTGTTCATGAAGTCGAATTGCGCGCCATTGGATCGATTGTAGTTCACGCCGAACGACAAAGTGGACCCGGTGCTTCCAATACTTGCGGGCCTCATAGCAGCTTCGAAGGATCCATACTGGAGGTCTTTCCTGGAACTTTGGAGACTTCCACCATTGACAAGATGCTCTTTGTCGGCTGAATCGAGTAGCAGTTCAAGTGCCTGCACCTGAGTGCCGTGATCTGTGATATTGGAAAGCCTCACGTTTGCTGGCGTAGCTCCGATCTTGAATTGAGAGTTCCAGCCGTGCTCTTTCTTGTGGGCAAATTGTTGGATCTCGAAGATGTTGGGGTCAATCTCTTCAGTCTCGTTGAAGTATACAACCAGGCTGTCAGTATAGACGGATAGATTGTTCTAATCCAGAAACCCACAAGAGCATTCGGAGACCTCACGGCCGATCACCGCAGGCACGGCTGCGAGGACTGCAGCAAGGAGAAACGAGAACATGCTGAACGATAACGTGTAACAGAAAGGTTTCGACGATAACAGAGACAGAAACAAACGGATACTTAACAAATAGTTACGCCGAGATCGAGGCATCCGTTTTCGGAGGCCGTTGCTATGCAGGAAGACCCAACGAACCAGCACCGTGAGGTGAGATCAGCCGCAGCAGACATACGGCATGGTTCCGTGTTGATCAAGCAGAGTCTTATCAGGGCACGGAACGATAGGCAAAGGTAGATGCGAGCCAGCCTTGCTAAAGACGGTGAAGAATGGCGATTATTGATGAACAACGAGCCGAGTCAGCGCAGACCAGGCCTGTCGATCACAACCTTGTCGGACAGGTACGAGAGCTTACCGAGCAAGCGGCGTCTTCATCAGCTGGCTCGCAAAATAGTCTATCGCGATGCAAGTTATTTCCGGCATGTTCGTGTCTGTGAAGACGCCACGACGCATGTCGATATCTGTTTCAGATTGGCACCACGCTAGAAATCCTGCTCCGCGTGGCTTCGTGGCTGCAGATCCCGCGGCCGTTTCGTCAAGGTTGCTGGCGGACCACGGTAACGATCTACGGAATCGCTGCATGGCTCTGTCATGCGCGATTTGCCATGCGGCTGGACGACCGATAAGGTACGCTACCGAAGCGCTTGACTGTGTCACCTTGGAGGATAGCGGAGGAGTGTGAGGTTTTCAGTGAGGCATTCTCTAATACAGCACAGAACGTTATGTCTTGTAAACTTCGATCAATGAATCATAGCTGGCTAGTTGACGAAGAAGCCACGCAAAGATCTGTTGAGCTGCCCACTGGCTTGGAGAGTCAATCACGCGGTAGTAGATCTCAGAAGAAACACCGACGGTCGCAATGGCTACTGCGAAGACAGCGAATTCCGCCAGCGGTGGTTCCACGCCGACATGCTCGTGCAAATGTAAGTAGAGCTTTATGCCCACGGTCCAAAAAACGATACTATGCGCGACGAATATGCCTGTATAGCTGTTAGTAAAGACTCCAGAAAACAGCTTCGCATGTAGCTCTTACTCAAAGATCGTTTGCCAATTAGGACCAGCGGCCTGTTTGAAAGACAACGCTTCACCAGCAAGCTCCTTTCGGTTAATAGCAGAGTGCCAAAGATGACAAGAGCATTGTCCAGGCGTGGATATGCATCGGAAGAAGCGTAGTCTTCTAAGCTGTCTCCTCGGACAAGTGCAAAAACGGACGGAGGACGAGCTCTTTGTCGTAGTATTGTGGCAGCACGGCCCAAGCAAACTTCATCGCGAAACCCGCAATCATCATACTCGCAGCTACCAAGACATAGGGCATCTTCCACGTCCAGCTCTTACGTATCGCCAAGCCCTCATCGAATCGAGATCTCAACTGAGGAACCACAGAGTGGTCTGCCAGCACAAGTGTCGCTGCATTGTACCATCCCCATGAACATGCCCAGAATGAGCCTACTGCGAACATAGCAAGAGCGCCGAGTGCCAGCTCGGTCGACAATAAGGCAGTATGACCATGAGGAAGTATGTCGTCCAAGATTGGCTGAAGATCAAGCTCAAACTCCATAGCGTATGGGTAGGCCAGAATGTGTTCGCAGCTAATGAGGAGTAATCACGAACAGCCCAGAAGAGGTCGAAAATGGCATTCATTCCAACCAGTGCATTGCGTGGTATCTCTGGTGCAACAATTTTAGGATTCGGAAGTACGGTCTGGAAATGCTCGATGTTTTGGGTGCCGATGCCACCAAATATACCAAAGGCGATGCCACAAGCCGGCGCGATTGCGAGTACCATCCGAAAGACTCGTCGAACAATGCTCCCAGAGAAGGCCGAGGGGACCGGGCTGTGCAAGAATCGCAGTGCAGTGGCGTAGCTGCTCAGTGTCGAAGAAGAAGCTGCAAATGAGCTGCTCGTCCCAGAATATCGGCGAAAAGACGATGCGAATGAGGGTTTGGTACTTCGGGCCGTCTGGGTCTTCCCATACGAGAGCGGGAACAAAGGTCTGGAAGAATACAGTGGCAATGCTGCAAAGAGCCAGGATGCCTCGAAGGCCGTACAAGTACGGCCGCTTCTCCTCGCTATTGTCGACATCCAGCTTAGGCGTTTCTGTGGGTGCAATCATGGTCTTGGCTCGGTTGATAAGCGATGTAAGAGACATCTTGACCTGATGGACAGTGATGAGCTCGGCGATTGAACAGAATGTGAGTGCGATGTCCTCGTCGCAGCCTCATGCTCTCAAGAAGCTGTATATGCGTCTTTTCCATCCAGCATGCACCAAATCCCGCCGATATCGCCATGCTTACGATCTGCGCGGACACTGCGCATCAGGTCACCCGTTATCACGAAAGCCTCAAGTGGTGTTGTCATGGCTTCAGGCCGGGTAAAGATAGAATCGTCAGCTGTTGTGGGCCTCCGAGACATGCATGGCGTAAACAGGCGAATAGAAACGGTAGAAGGAGGTTCTTGCGGTCGTGAAACAGCATCTACCAGTGGAACGAAGTAAGAATCGAGTGCAAGGTTTGCCCAAGCCAGGCGAAGGCGAGGTTGTCGTGCCGTGGGGAGATCCCAGAACCGTGGGAATTCTCCCGCATGGCTTCCAGGCCACGAAAACCTTCATGCAACCCGCCACGTCGGCACGATTCTTGGTTCTTGAACATCATGTCTTCACACTCATGTTCTCCACTTCGAAAACAGGGTTAAATGTTGGCGTAGACTCATTGCCCATTGCAGCAGTTCTTAACGCGTCTATGCTTTCGCAAGCCGCAAAGCAGCGCACAGCCGCATGGGAGCTTGCTTGAGATCTCGCGATCACAACATGAAGTCCCTACCACAGCGTGTTCATCATGATTATCTTGCATGTATTGCGCGACTCGTACTAGTACGAGAGTGCTATCAAAGCCGCCCATGTGCGTAGGGAAGGACATGGCTCAGCAATATATCTGTAGCGTGCGAGTACGCACTTCTTGCGGAAGCCAGCAGACAGTCAGTTTCGTCGGCATCACGTTCTTTACTATTACACTCGTTCCTTTGAGGCAGCATGTTGCCTTCTCACAGACTCGGCCTCCCTCGTGCCGCTCACACCGTGCCGTCGGACACTCCTTTTCCTGCTGCATTCGTTGACTTCCCCTCCTTTAGTAGAACCAGCTTCACCAACGGAAAACCAGAGACTTCTATAGTCAGGAAGATCTTGAAGAAGGTCAACGATGCATTGTTTGCATTCTCAGACTGGCTCATGGGCTGGACCCCGTGCTGCCTTGTCATCTCTTATTTCATCGTTTGCACTGCCATTTTCGTGATGTGCTCGACCCAAGCCATCACTGTCTTTTACTACTTCTACATGGTAGCCAATCTCCACATCGCCATCGTGGCTCTCATCGAATCCTTCTTGGGAATGTCGCCTGTCAGACAAGCGCAAGCTGCCGCTGAGAAGGCACAGCAAAGCAACTTCCCAACCATCTCTGAGGACGCTCTACCGACCATGAACATGGTTATGGTGGCGTATCTGCCGAATGAAAAGAACATCGTCGTTGGCCAAATCATGTTTGCTCTTGAAGAGCTAGTATACCCAAAGGATAAACTTCGAATCAGTAAGCCGACCCGATCCCAACTCACTCGAGTAGACCTGATAACCGCCGTCAGCTCTCGTTTACAACACACCTAAGCCCATCGAGCGCATCGAGACGCAACTTCACGACCTAGCAGCTGAATACGAACAACTCACCGTCATCAAAGTCCCCAACTCAACCTCCAAAGCTGATAATCTCAATCACTTCTTCTCGATCAACACCCACGAAACAGATTACACCGGCATCTTCGACACCGACCATTGCCCGCACCCTCACAACGTCCGCTGGACAGCCGAGCGCTTCCTCAAAGAACAGCCTGACATCGTACAAGGCCGATGCGTGGTCTACAACACCAACGAGTCGTTCCTAGCGCGCATGATCGCTGTTGAGTTCGACAAAATCTACGCCATTGCCCATTCAGGCCGTAGCCGCTTGTTCGGGTCCGGCTTGTTCTGTGGCAGCAATGGCTGGTGGCGTTCGGATGTCATTCGCAACTTGAAGATGGACGGAGACATGCTCACCGAAGACATCGACTCTGCATTGCGAGCGTACGGCAGCGGGAGGAAGGCCGTTCATGACCTGAACGTCATCTCGTACGAGATGGCACCTAACACGTTCGCGGCATTTTGGAAGCAGAGAATGCGCTGGACGCAGGGTAAGTCATCCCATCTGACGGTTGAAACCTCATCGCTAACGACAATCACATCCAGGCTGGACCCAAGCCTCCATCCGCCACCTCCCACTCCTCTGGACGAACCCGCCCAACGGCAAGCGCAGCGGCACAGAGCGTACAGGCATTTTCTCCCTCCTCATCACCCGCGAGTTGAGCTTCTACCTCGTGTCGCAACACACCTGCCTGCTACTCTCTTTCATCATCACCAACTTCCCTCGCAACGGGTCCGAGCTTGCAGACTTGGTCTTCTTCCAGTACCCCATGGCGGAGTGGTTTCTGTTCACGACGCTGGGCGCGTTGGTGGTCACCATTTACTTTTGCAACAAGGTCAGGAGCGAGTTCACGAGGAAGAGGGATATGTGCTGGTTCGCGGTGTTGTATGTCCCGTATTTGATCTTGCAGAGTGTCATGGGATTGTACGGGCATGCGAGAGAGTTGGTTAAGTATTCTTCTTGGAACCCTACGGCGAGGGGATGAGTTGGCCTTGCGATTATGCTGGCGTAGCTTAGAACATCTTTTGTCTTTCTCTTGTTGAAAAGTGCCATGTTTTTGAGACTGAGACCAGCCGATGTAGTTTGTAAACAAGCATCTCACAACAGGTTGGATTGCTTTCATGTTTTCATTCTTTGACACCCGCGCAAAGGAATGGTTGGGTACATCGATACCTGCCTCGAAGGTGCCGGAGGTAGGAGTCTTGCCTGTCATCGGTCTCTTGAACCATGAGGAATGGGGTTGGTGACCCTTCGGGATATTCTCGGAGCGAGCTTCGCCCGGAGGTCGAGCGTTCGAATCCCAGTTGGTGACAGCCTGATAGACCATTTAAACCACACCAAAACCACCAGAACACATCTCCTACATTGTTTGGTATGTTCTGTATTGGAAAAAAATGACAAAAAAAAAACTTTGTAGCTCACTTTGGTTACATGTGTCATCCTTAGTGCAGGGGCCATGCTAATCTTCTCTGTATTGTTCTGCAGAAGTTGGTTAGCGTGAAGTCCTGAGCAAGCGCGCTGCCACTGGGCTAACTTACTCAAATTGACCAAATGTCCCGAAGGACACAGGTCCCTTTTTGCTACGCTCTATATACGCTCACCTCATTCGCGCTTCTCGCTCGCACTCGCGAAATTAATCGCAGTCGCTTGCACAAGTCTTGCTGTTGCATGCCGTACCATCGTCCCCAGATGTATTCCATGCTCTTGTGACCTCTTTTCCGACGAGCGCATAAGACATACTGCAACTCCTGCAGTCACTCAAGCAACTGCGATGGTGATTGAGATCGAATGCGACACTCATCCTGCAGCAATGCGCTCCTCGCAGAACAATACAGAGAAAAGGAGCATAGCACCTGCACAACAAAGACAGATTTTCGCGCAAGATCGCAAGGCACAGCGATCATTCATATGCAGAATGACTGCTCTTTCTCGCTGTCTCCCACATGATGTCAAAGGTGAGAAGTTCACGAGGTGGGCAGTATTGGAGGGGTATTTTGAGGGATGTGAGTGGGGTGTGGGTGATTTTCGAATGTGGGTCCAGCAGTGATGGCCTACTTTACCCGAAGGTACGGAGGCATTGAGGTTGAGTACAGAGTGCAAGGAACGACCGAGAGCTATTGACCAAGGAGTCCAGAGATATGTGTACTTGACTTCCTGTCTCGCAATTCTCGAAGTTGATGTTATACCGACTACAGTTTTTGGAGACGATGATATTCGCGGGTACATGCCCTATAGATCCTGGCAGAGAAGACACTTAAACGCAGAGGCAAACCTGCAAGCGCGCAGCACGATTGAACTTCACCAAAGTCGCCTTCACAGGCCACCTCTGTTTCTGTTGCATGGCGCAATTTGTTAGATGCCCGGACACCGGTCGTACACTTAGATCACGGTTGATGTGATATCTACAGTTCAAAATACATATCAACGGAACCCGACTGAAACACTCCATGTTGTATCGATTGCGACCGGCCATCAAGAACGCAACTACGTCGTCTTCCTCACAGCTCTCACCACTGATTCACCAATTGGATCGCCTCTTTCTCTCACTACACGCCATTTACCAATACCCGCACTCTCCGGCGCATGTCGCACACCTCTCCCACCACCTCCAACAATCAAATTACCAGGCCGATACTTCGGGTCCGCCTTCATCCGCTGAATGACCGAACTATGAACCTGCGCATCATCCGGCATATCTCTCGTCTCACCCCTCGGCAACGGCCACGAGATGGGCTTCCACGTCCCATCGCTCTGCAAATCCATGCGTCTGAACGGCAAATGCTCCATGATCAGCCACGGCACAACGGACGTCCAGGGCAAGCCGCCGCTGAAAGTCAGCGAGTCGTGCAGGCGCGTCTGCGTCGCCAGGTGCTCGATGTCCGACATCGACACCGTGCCGTCCAAGTCCACACCTTTGCCGTCAACTCGGTAAGTCTCGTCGCTACCAAGCCCCGTTTCGCCTGCGTGGTACTGCGCTCGCGCCATCTTCGCTTCGTCCAGCGGCATGCCTGCCCGCTTGGCTTCGCGCAGCATCCAGATGAGGGGCAAGTCACTCGCAGGTCGGGTCTCGTCGTCAAGCAACCACCATCCGCCTCCAATGTCTGCGTGCTCGCCGGCGAACCAGACCTCAGAAATGTCTTGCTCGTCTTCGTGGCGGATCTGGGGCTGCTCGTAGCCATCGAGGCGTTCGCGGGCTGGCGCTGCGGATTCGAAGGAGGATCGGGAACCTGCTGAACTTGTCGGCCGGCCGTGTCGGTGATGCTGTGGCTTTTTGGGCCGGAACCGTGCTTGTGAAGAATCGTTCCGTCGCGGGCTCGGGCGCTGGGTCAGCTCTTTCTCGTCTTCTCCTTCGGCTTTGTTTCGTAACTTGTCGAGATGCAGCCATTGCATGTATTCGTCCAAATGGTTATGTCTGGGATGCTTGGGCGGCGTTTGGGAGAGTAAGTCTTGCCTGAATTTCGCCCTTCGCTCGTCGATAGCTACCGCGTGGCGAATCACATCAGCAGACATCTTCGCGGTATACGGGAAGCGCGATCGTTTCATCCAAGCAGCTTCAAATTGAGGCACTGAGTTGACGCAGTCGAACAAACCAACGAAACGAATCGAGTCGATGGGTCGTGAGAACGTCTCTCGAAACCGCTCCATGTACTTGAAGGTGTCGTGTTTGAGTTTCTTCTCTTTCTCTGAGCCTTCGGTTCGCATTTGCCAGCGGGAGAACGTCTTCCACGCGAAGCGCAGCATTTCTTCGTTGCCTGTGCTTAGCAGGCCAATGTAGTCGAGCTTGATGTTGTTAGTGACAATCTTGCCGCAGACATTGGCTGACTTACCATTTGCGCGAGGAAGCGAGCGGTATACGCCCCTCTGCTGAATCCTGTATATCTATGTCAACATTCCCCTCCAACGCCAGGGCACAGTGATATCCATTCGTATCCGCAAATCGCGAGGTAAATCGACAACATTTCAGTGGAGAATGCAACACATACTAAGAACATGTCAGCCGATACCACCATAAGTATCATGATCATAAGAAGAGAACAAACCCACCCGAAAAAGTAAATATCATCTCCAGCAGAATAATACCTCATCAAAAACTTATACCCGGCCATAACATGCTCCCCAAAACTAGTCCCAACCGCCTGGTCCTTCGCCTTCTTATACCAAGACTTGATGCGGCCGACACGCGACTTCTTCGAGAGCGAGCTCGATTCCACGTAAGTCCCAATGCCCGGCTGGTAGTAGCGGAAAACGTGCGGGTCCTCTTTGTCGAGCATGCTGTAGATTTTCAAGATGTTGCTGTCCCCGGCCGAGCCCTGGAATTTATTCCCCGTGCCGTCGAAGCACAGGATGAGAGATTTCTTCGTCACGAAAACTTCCTCGTGCGTGTGGCCGTTTTGGTTAGAGGGAATGTAATTGTGGTGGTGATGTTGCTGCGCGTTGTGGTCCCGCGTTCGACGATATCCGCCATTCGCCTGCCCACCTCCCGGTGGTGCTTGACGCCTGTACACGCGTGGGCGCGAGTATGAGCGCCGTCCGCCATCGTGGCGATCGACTGATAAACTGTCGAGGTCGCGCAGCAAACCGCGCGGCCAGCGTTGTTCGGCGTCCATTGTGGCTGCGAGCAGGTGTTTTATGCGTCCGTTGTTCAAATCTGCGTAGGTGTAACAGTCGCTTCGCATTTGCTAAGTAACTAGTAGCGATTCAGACGACAATTTTGGTTTATTAGACCAAGAAATGCACGGGTGTCGACGTCGTCTGAGGGCCGTTGGATGGTCTGTTCATGGTTATTTCGTTTGGTGGGCTCGCAAGGGTGGTTTGCTGCGAAGAATCGCAGCATGCAATCGTCCGGGAAAGGTTGCTAAAGGATCGTGACGAATGCAGGGCCATTAGTACTTTGCTCTCGAGAAAAGGTACCTGGCCATCGTAGGTGGCGGGAGCTGGCTGGGATCGACTTCGGTGTCTCGGGCCGTACAACGCCTCTGGTCACACGGCGTCTTTGATTGATGGAGTTTCAAAGCGCGAACTTTACAATGCACATCGAAAGGAATCCTCGCTGCTTGTTCGCGCCAACAACAGAGCTTAACGGAGTCGAAGTAGCGAGATCAAGCTGCGATCCATGTTTGCTATAATTATCCCTGCTATAAAATACGGCGCTAATGCGAAACATACGGAACAGCAAGCAAAAAAGGTGACACAGCAGTCAATCTCAGCAAAAAGAGTGTATTATTGCGAAAATCCGTATAGAGTACTCGTGAAAAGCAAAAACGCATTGCCTGCCCCATTGATCCCAGTCCGTGTGGTATAAGAAAACACGCAATTGAACGCCAGCTTTGCCGTGCAGCCCGACCATCTTTGTTGAAAGTCATAACCTATTCCAAGTCCCAGCCCAAGCCGAATCCGACGAACACTTCATTTCATAGAAAGCGTTGCAGCATGACCCATGACGTCGTCCCCTATTGATTTACTCCCATGTTACTCTGAAGAAGCGACCTCCTTGCCCTTGACCTCATCCTTCGTGCTCTCAGCTGCCGCCTCAGCTACCGCGCCAGCCTTCATCTCCACTTCATCCTCATGCACCACAATCTCTTCGCTGTTCTCTTCATCACCAGCGACGACAGAAGAGAGGGCAAGCTTTGAAGAGCTCTTGCCCTCCTTCTTCACATTGGGAAAGGTGAAGGCAGGAGGAGCAACAGCGAACAAGCTCTTGACGTCAAGCTTGGTCTTCTCGGGTGACGAGGTAACGAGAACATAAGCATCCTTTGCAATGCCTTCCGGGACAAAATCATCCGTCTCCAGGTCGCAAAGCGGGGAACGCTCGCCATCATCCATCTCGGTGGCCTTGCGTCTAATGATCTCTGTGCTCGAGATGCGCTGCGGAACAGGCAGCGCGGTCTCGCTGGCGGCGGAAGGCGCGCGAGATGCCAATGGCTGGCTGTAGCCATCGGGTGCCTCGTTCTCCTTGCCTCTGTAATGGCGCTTGGCTTTGGTGCTCTCATCATCCGAGCTCAAGTCGAGAATTTGGGTGCTGTGCTCCATGAGGTTGGCAGCTTCTTCCTCCGGCGTGTCTTCGTAGATTTCGAACTCCCAGCTGGCCGGCATGCTTTCTTGGATTGTCGCTCCGGCGGATTTGACCTTTGTTGGAGTGCTGGCGGTGGACATGCTTCCACTGATAGCGGCGTCCAAGCTGAACGGCAGCGACGAAGATCCCCGGGACATGAAAGGCGGGTCCACACGTGTGAAAGGCGCGGAGCCACGGCGGTTCTTGGTGATTCCTGCGGTCTTTCGAGGTGGTGATCTTCCAGCTGGTGCTGTGAGAGGTGCGCGCGGAGATGAGATGTTGGCCCGGGCCGGCGTGCGTGCAGGCGGCGGCGGCATGGACTTGACGGGAGCCAAGGAGAAGTTGAATGGCGTCCCGCAGGTGTCGCTCTTGCTCTTCTTCGAAGGCGAGAAGAGAAGAGGATCGGTGTTTTCGGAGTCTGTTTCGTCGTATACGGAAGCCGAGCGTTTGCCCGTAATTTTGGCAGGAGACATGGAAGGCGTCAACGGCTTGCCACTGAGAGGCGAGCTTTTAGCGAGAAAACCTGATTTTCTCCATGTTAGTATACAAGATAGATATTACATTGGCTTGTCCTGCTCAGTCATACCATTCTGGCGGTTCTTGGCCGATGACAGTTGCTGGACGCGAGAGCTACTAAGCTCGCCAAAAGGCGTCCTCGCCACGGGAGCAGTGGTGGCCATTGAGGCTGTCTGCGTTCTCGACAAGTCTTGACAAGTCTCGACGCGATCTCGTCGCCCACGAGCGGTGTCCCAGCACCTCGTACGTGGCTAGACTTTTAGCGTGTTTTGGTCGTAAACAAAGCGGTGGGCAAGACGACTACAGCGGGCAATGGGGTCGTTCAAGGGCGTGGCACGTAATGAAAGAGTGTGGAAGAGTGAGTGAATGAAGATGGAGACTGTGGACGAGCGAGAAAGCGAGTATAGTCTATTCAAATGCGTAGGCAAGACAACCCCTCCCTTCGCACGCGTGTGGTGAGCTGCTTGTCACGAGTGCACGGGCTCAGACGGGCTGAGATCTCGTGTTGAACTTTGCCTGTTTCGACAGGCGCCAGCCATCTTTCCCATCTTTCCCATGCACTATGTCGTTACAGGTGACGCCTGGATGCGTTGGAACACGCGAAGAAGCGCGAGACTGTCACGAAAGGACTGGCCATACGTTGCCGCCAAGTATATCGATGGACATGCAGTATGCAAGCATTCCGGTTTTCAACGTCTTGCTTGCTACGCCACTTTGCCTTTGCAGGACACGGAGGCACCGCATGCGTATGAGGGTGCAAGTCGTTCAAATGGACCAAGCGATTCCCTGAATATATGATCACCATCTGCCGTCGTGAGACAGACTGTTTGATCCCTTGCAATGGCTTGTACAGTGTCTTAAGTACGCGCAAAGCTGACATAGTCAAATTCTTGAACCGCGACCTCGGCAGTGCTTGAGAAGCGCTTGCTACATGTACCTAAGGTGCCTTGCTGATATTGCTTTGCAGCTTTCGCCTTAGCCTTCTAAATGCTTTCTCGTTGGCATTGCTGATTGCTTTTATTAATGGCAAATGAAATACGTCGACCATTCTGAATAATCTATAATTAATATTGCGAGCAGGACTTTACAGGCTCGTTTGAAGATGTAAATACCGGGAAGCCCTCCGAATCCGATTCCACAAGAGTCTCAAGTGACCTGACAATCTGATTCAAATATGCAAGTACGTCTGTACATGGCTTCTATCGTCTATCGTTGCTGTCGGTGTATTTTAAGATTGCCCAAGCTAAGCCTAAGCTTTCTCGACCTGCTCGACCTTCTCGTCTTTGATGACCTGTTCACCGTCAAAGCTCTTGTCGTCGACACTCTGAGCCCTCTGGACGGCCTCGACGTCTTCCGCGAACTTGCTCTTCACTTGGTTCGTCCTCCAGACTGGCAAGTCACTCTCAAAGATGTAATCGATTTCCTCGAGAGTGCGTCCAGCTGTCTCAGGGTACATGAAGAAGATGTGGACAGTCATCACCGTGCAGAGTACGCCGAAGATGATGTCTAGGTACTGAGGTCAGCGTGGGCTCTTTCGATCTCGGTTTGAGCGGAAAGCCTTACAGGTCTTCCATTGGATGTTGGTGAATGCGGGCGCGACGAAGTATGCGAGAGCGACTGTGTGTGTTAGCTGTGGTTCGATTGATGACTTTCTTATTGGGGACGACATACAGTTGAAAATCCAGTTTGTCGCTGCCGAAAGACCGACGCCCTTGGCACGGTACTTCAGAGGAAAGACCTCCGAGCAGTATACCCATCCCACAGGGGCCTGTCACTCGCATTAGTACTCAAACTGTCGACCAGCGACAGCTCGTGAGGATCGCAACATACCCATGTAGCACCGTAGACGCCGACAAAGATATACGACAGTGCAATGACGGCTTTGCCTGGTGCACCCTTCACTTCCCACTTGAGGTTCTCGTTCTCTCCGACCGAATCCACATGCCAGCCCTCAGTGGCCATGACAGCAGCAATGCAGTAGTGCAGGATCATGCTGGAGATGGCACCGATCAAGAGAAGAGTACGACGTCCAATGCGGTCGATGAAAGGCAGAACGGCGGCTGTCGTTACCAGGAAGATAACGTACTGGATCGCGGAAGAGTAAAGGTTGGTGTTGCCACTCTGTTAGACCGATGAGTTAGCAATTTCTCTGGAATGGGAATAAAGTGTAAGATTTGACTTACCAAACCAGCCATAGAGAAAACATAAACGACGTAATACATCATCACATTGCCGCCAACAAGCTGTTGCCACATCTGAACTGATGTACCGCACAGTGTGCGCTTCCAGATCTTAGGACCGAAGAGTTCGAAGAAGCCAACACCTTTAGCCTCCTGGGCGACACGGACAGCTTCCTTCACTTCAAGGAACTCTGCCTGGACCGACGGATCATCTCTGTTGCCACCAGCGTGAATCGAAGCCAAGACCGTGAGGCATTCCTCCCAGCGCTCCTGCCCACCAAGCCAACGTGGAGACTCAGGGAAGAAAATCAAGGCGCCGAAAAGAACAAACCCGGAATGCTTGCACGCCCCATGCGATTCGGAAAGAAGCCGGACCAGAGACAGTGGTGCAGCCCCAGGCAATCAGGAACATGATCAAGATACCCCATTCGATGGCCCATTGCTGTATACCAACAATGCGACCACGAATCCTGCCTGGTGCGAGCTCGGCCAGATAGACGCAGACCTGAGAAGACGTGATGCCGACGGACAGACCGCTAACGATACGGCCGGCGATCAGATGGCCAACATTTTGTGAACTGCATTGGATCGCTGCGCCAATAATCCAGATGACGGAAGCGACCATCAAAGCGTAGCGGCGACCGAACCTATCGGCCAAGAAACCGGCGCAGAGAGCTCCAAGGAAAGAACCAGCAGACATCGACGCGGTGATGCCTCCTTGAAGGTTGCTATCCGGGTGATTGAAATATTCAAGGTATGTGGGCTGGTCGATCCATGCTGACATGGAACTGACATCGAAACCGAAAAGAGCTCCACCGATCGTGCCGAAGGCGGCGAGAACGTAGATATTGCTGAACTGATACATAGTTGCAAGTGACGCTGCCGCGTCTGTCGTAGGGACTGTTGTTAAAGAGGTTCGATTCCAGACCGCAAGAGGCGGCAATACAACAAGAAGTTACAAGACTCCAAGAAAGACCTGCTTGAAGAAGAAACGAAGAGGACCAGGAAGGAGGGCAAGATGGAAGGGCAAGTTATTTAACAAAGGCCATATCAGCCTTACGCACCTTCACGATGATCGATACCGCAATGCCACGCCACCCCCGGGAACCGAGCAGCTCCATGAACGGGAGGCTGGCACAAGCATCTCGCTTCGACGATGCCCTCCTACCTCCTAGAGCAAAAATGCACGCAACCCACTCCTCTTCAGCATCAGTCATGTCGTCGTTGTCCGTGAATGGCCAAACGGACGGTCCCGGACGACGCCAACCGTCCAAGTCTCCGCAGAGCCGCGCGCGATGCGCGGAGTCCCCAGCCGGGGGCTGTGGTGAACAGACCAAGACGATTGGACGGATAAATTGCAGATGTGGATTCTCGGATCATGTGGAGTGGCGATCGCCGGCATTGGTGTGCCCCCGACGTGTGCGGCTCTGCCTTTGACGGGCGATTTAACCGATGCAGCATTTGTTCATTGTGCTGGCTTTACAAAAATGCTTGTTGTTGCTATCGGGCAAGGGTTGGGTTCGACAGACCTGCAGGGTAGACGCCGCTGACGAATTCTATCTTCTAACGGCTGTAACTGCAACGCTGTTCAGAGATGATAGCAACAGTAGTTATGAATAAGTTTTGGCATAATGATCGAATTCGTCATGGTTGGAACCGAAGTCGAATTTGCCGGAAGACCCCAAAACTCGATGGACCGTGTGCCGGCTCTGCCCTGATATCCTCGTGACAACATGACATCCAAGTCTCCACTTCTAATGCCACGGATCGCCTTCCTTCTTGGATGTGGCCTCGCGGAAGATGAGATCGGGCCACTTTGGTGACGGTGAAGCGCAGTGACCCATGCGTTTCTTCAGGCTGAAATTCATGTAGTCCATTTCCTATCAATTCAGTAATTATATGCAAGTGTCTCACTCAAGACCGATGATTCCAAGGACCCGGGTTTTTCAGCTCTGATGAAGAAGGCCTCGAGACCAGTCTATAACTTCCTATACACCAAGCAGCCAAAGCATTCCTGCGGTCAATCTGTATCTATCGCCTATTAAAATTCAAATACCTGCTTCCAATAAACAACAAAATCAAATTACTGCCGCAGAACGCAATCAAGATGCCCAAGTCGCGCCACCTCGTATCGAAACTAATCGACAGCGGCTCGTAGAACTGATCTCCAACACTGTACGCACAGTAGGAGCAGTCCGACGTGGAGTTGTCGGTGATATAGCCAGCGCCGTTGTTCGCGAAGAAGGCCTGCATGTACTCGCCGCAGGTTTGGCCTTCGGGCGCCGTGAAGAGGTTAAGCTCCGCGGGGGTACATCGGACGGGCTGGCCATGCAACTCAGTTGAAACAAGGCCGCTGATCAGTCGAGTGAAGCTATGGGTAAAGGAAGTTGGCGTCAGTTTCGTGGGTCGGGAATGTGGAGAGGCATTTTTGATGCGGAGAACGGGGGAAGGATGGAGACGGGGACTTACGGGTCGAGCTCGTATAGCCAGGCCCTCCAGAAGCCTGGGATGTTCGGTTTGGGGATCTGGCGACTGATGTCAGTGTTTTGTGGTGCTGTTGTTGGCGGCTCAGTCACTTACGGCTACACCGCAAAAGAGTGCGAAGATGATGATCAAAGGCGGGTTCAACAACATGGCGATGAAAGTGCTAGGCGTCAGAGCTGACACCATCTGAGCCAGCGTGACGGAGAAGATCTCCGTCACCAAGATCATGAAGAAGGTGTACCCAGCACGCGAAGATGCAATGTTGAAGCCGGAGGCATAGTAGATTGGCACGAAGAATCCCACCGCACACAAGAGTGAGTACGGCATCTCAGCCAGCACCATCGACAAAGCGAACGGCAGTTGCTTATAGGTCTTCGCAGCCGCCTCGCGATAGTAAACGAGCCTGGACAAGTCGTACTTGGGCTCGACCTGAGCCAAAATCAGAGCAGGCAGGACGGTGACCTGGAAGATGACGAAGATACGGTATTGCAGCGAGGATCTAGAATCGTCGAGCTGCAAGAACATCAAACCTGTGAGTAGGGCGATGGCTACGTGGTTGAAGAACCTGGTGAAGCCGTAGTTTGGTGAGCGCCAGAAGGCCTTGTGCTGCCTCTTGTTGACAACCTTGATCTGGTGCCAGAGTGGGGTAGCGAACTCTTTTGTTTCTTTCTTCGGAGCCGCGCCAACTTCCTTGGATCGGTCGGCCTTGATACGGACGATCTCATCTTTGACACTCGACAGCTCACCGGAGTCGCGCCAGATCTCACCCCAGTCCTTGTCGCCGATACGGGGAACAATTCCAGCACCGATTGCGTCGAGCATCCATTCCGCCGGATTTGCATCAGAAGGGCATTCAGCGCCATTCTGGCGGAAGTAGTCGATGAGGACGTTGGCATCTTTGCCAATGTCGCCGAAGTAAACGGTCTCCCCGCCCTTCTGCAAAAGCAAGAGTCGATCGAAGTTTTCGAATAGGGATGCGTTAGGCTGGTGGATGGTGCAAAGAATAGCCTGGCCGGCAGCAGCCAGCTTGCGAAGGAAACGGACAATGTTGAAAGCACTCTGGCTGTCAAGACCTGAAGTTGGTTCATCGAGGAAGAGAAGAAGCTCTGGCTTCGCAGCCAGCTCAACACCAATCGTTACGCGTTTGCGCTGTTCGACTGCCAAACCAGCTTCAGGGTCGCCGATGATAGCATCTGCAATGTCCTCCATCTCAAGAAGAGCGATGATCTCTTCGACATAGGCGTACTTCTCGGACTGGGGAGTCTCAAAAGGCTGCCTGAGGTCTGCAGAAAAGCGAAGAGCTTCTCGCACGGTCTGCGTGCCTTCATGCACATCGAGTTGTTCTGCATAACTTGTTCCACGCTGGAAATCTGTACCTGGAGGCATGCCGTCGATGAGCTTATCGCCGGAAATGACGCCCAGATTCTTTCTCGAGGCCAAGACGTCCAACAGCGTGGTCTTGCCAGCTCCACTTGCGCCCATGAGGGCAGTGAGCTGGCCTGGTTTGACATAACCGAAGACGTCCCTCAAGAGGCGTAGCTGACCGCCAGGGACGGGAACGTCGTAGCAAAGGTTCTCCCAAGTCAGAACTGATTTCGACTCGATGGACAGACCGGGGCCTTCCTCCGACTGCTTAGTTCCACGGTTTTCCTTCTTCTCGTGAAGGGCGGCATTGAGCTCTTTGCGTTCTTTGTTTTCTTTCGCGAAGAAGGTAATGGTCTTGCCGCCTGCTCCCCATTTGACGTACTCGCCGAGGAACGTGTTCGTTGCTAAGAAACCAGCAATCAAAACGACAATGATTCCCCAGTTGCGCCACAAGTCGCTTGGGTTGTAAGTGAATCCTTGTTCGATGTATGCCGAGCCTGGCACTTGTGGGTTGCCAGCCGTGCTACCAGCCAGAGTGCAGACTTGATGATTGATGTCGCCGTAGCCTTCACCGAATGGAATCAGAGAAGCATCCTTACACGTGAGATCGATCTTGCCAAACTCATTCATCATCAAGGCCGAAAATCCAAGACCGAGGGCGTTGATGTAGAAGATCCATCGCAGCCAGACTTGCTCCGACTGCCACTGGATCAGATATCCGCTCGTCAAAACGAACAGCGTAATGATGACGGCAGCGAACTTCATCGCATAGTCAAAGTCTGGACAAAGGCAGCCGACTGTGCGGAAGAAGAGAGTCATAGCCAGATACCCGGAGATGATCATGAGGACAAAGATGAAGAATGCGCCAGCGTCCAAGACAAGTCCGCACATAAAGTAGACTATGATTGAGAAGACCAGAATCTGCACAGCTGAAAACGCCAGATCGACAGCAATTTGTGCTATCCATAGCGCGGAAGGTCGGTGAAATGTGTACGCTCGGTGTTTGTTGACAATGGGTCGGCCTATCATGGTGGAAGCAAGCTCACCGAAAGCCTGGAAAGCATTGAACAGAAGTGCGATGAAGAGGAGACCTCCTCTCGTGAAAGCACCCTCAGAGGTTTGCGGAAGATCAAGCCAAACTGTACCCAGGATGATTGCAATGAGAATTGACGTGCCCCAGGAGACGACGAGCGAGAAACGATCCTGCCACTTGAGGATGAACTGGCGCTGCATAAGTGCCCAGACTTGAAGGTGGAAAGGAATCGAGTAGACGGATTTCTTCGGCGCATGGCGCTTGCCCTGGATAACCGCCGTCTTGAAATCTTCGTATACGTGTTGTTCCTCGTTCACAACTTCGCAGTACTGGGCCATCTCAGCATCGAGCTGAGCCGCATAGGTTGATTTGTTGAAAGCTTCGGCAAGAGCTTCAGGGGTAGAAGGAACATTGCTCGCATCGCGTCCTAGTTTGTACTCCCTCTCAAAGCGATCTGTACATCCAGTAAGATAGTCCGGTGTGGTTTGTCGAGGCTTCTCCAAGAACCCAAGACCCTCAAAATAGCTCCTTGCCTCTTTCGCCGGGCCAAAGAAGACCTGACGACCCTCGTCGATGACCATGACCTTGTCGAATTGAGAGTAGATATTCTCAGACGCCTGGTAAAGACTGACAAACGTCGTCGTATGGTAAACATTGGTGAGGACTCTCAGCGACTTGGCGTAGTCCAGTGCGGTCGAGGCGTCAAGACCACGGGTACTGTTGTCATGCGAGCAGACAGCACCACCAGTCACCATCATCTCTGCAATGGAGACACGTTTGCGCTCGCCACCGGAGATGCCACGGACGAAGGGGTTGCCTACGATCGTGTTCTTAGTGTGCTCAATGTTGAACATACGGAGGAGCATGTCGATGACTTTGTCCTTGAACTCTTTCTTCGAGACACCTCCAGGCCTGTTTCCTGGCACTTTGGTGTCGAGGGCGAATCCCAATGTTTGCCCAACGGTCAAGGTTGGGTGATGGATATCATCTTCCTGGCAGTAGACCGCTTCGCCACGATATCTCTTCTCGAACTCCTTGCTCGTGAAAGGCCCATACAATACCTCACCATCAATGCCAGTGTATCCAAATCGCTGGTTGGCAATGACCTTCAGGAAAGACGTGCACCCAGAGCCGGGTCGGCCGAGTACGAGAATCATCTCGCCGGGCTGGACAAGACCATGGAAGTCTTTCAATATCTCCACCTCCTTCCCCTTGTCACCCAAGCCGAACCAATGCATCAAGGTTCCAGGCAAATTGATGAAATTGACGAAAGCATCCGGAAAGGTAGGCTGGTAGTTTTTGACACCGCCAATACCTTTGACAGTCAACTTGTCCCACGACACGCCTATCCTCTTCCCTTTGATACCGGACTCCTCCTCAAGGGTTCTATTCCCTCTCAACACATCTTCCAAATCAAACGGCTCACCCTCCTCGCTTGAGCCGGACGAAATTGCTTTCTCCACATCTTGCGCGCCTTTTTGCCTGGTATGCTGTCTTGAGATCCTGTTACTCGTGCGAGAAAACTCCCTCTGCAGCTCGGCGAATTCAGTTTCGGCACCTTTCACATCGACGCCTGTCGGTCTCCGCTCGAGCTGCACGGGCACGGGCTGAGGTCTTGTTTCCTTCTCCAGGTCCGCTAGGTTGTCAGGCGTTCGCCTTCCCTCTTCGGCATCTGCAGCACGATGCGGCTCGGTGCGATTGCCAGCTAATGTCGGTTTGGCACCAGTGCGGTCTTCGGGGTGATTGAGGTCCAAAGCTTCTTGGACTTTCTCGTCTGCTTTTTCCATGCTGGCTGTATTTGACGTATTCTTCCTCTGTCCTGATCTGAGCTCAGGTAGCTGGAGAGCTTCGTTGGAAGATCTCTTACAGCTTGGTAAACAACGTCGTCGTCGGATCTATTTTCACCACCTCTACCGCCAAAGTTATACAACCACAAACGCGAACCAGGCAGCAATGAGTCAAATGGTCAACAAACAACAGAAGAGAATAGAGCAAAGGTATGCAAGTCAGCAAAACAAAAAAGAAGCCCGTCCCCAAGACCAACTAAAATCTACCGAGTCACCAGGCAGGAAGGCAGCCGCGTCGAGGATCAACGCATGATTAATAACAATGAGCCACACATGCATCGCCAAAAGCATGTGTCGAATAGCTAGGTAATTAAGCTCCCAAGACAGGATCGAAAGCTTCGGGGCAAAGAAACGGCGGTACCGGCGGCGGTCGGTGCAATAACAGCGCCTTCCCTAGCCAAACACGAAGCGAGGCAAGCAAAGCGAGAATCACACCATTCCACCGTTCTCCCGTTTTCTGCGCGGCCGGTAGCGGCATTGGGCGGCGAGCCGGAATGGGTTAAAACACTTCGAAGATACAGTACCGAATCGGGGCGGCGGTGGCCTCGCAAAGACGCAGAAGCAAAAACAGCTTGCTTGCTTTCCCAGTCGCGTTGCATGATGGATGCCGCGCCGGATCGCGCATCTTCCAAACATCCGAAAGAGAAAAGTAGTTAGGCGAAGTGAGAGCGAAACACCACGCGGTCGGGAGCGGGAGGTTTTCGCGTTTGTTATCTCCGCATTTCGATCTTTTGATGAGCGGGGAGAAACCTTGTGTTGTTCGCGTGGTTTGATGATCTTTTCGAAACGGAGTTCTGCTGCAACGCACGCACGAGCTGTCTTCTCGTATCAGATACGACGACTCTGCGACGACATCCAGCATCCGAAGGACACACAACAACCAATCTTGCATCAACTCCAGCACGTAGTCCTCGCGCACGAAATACGATATAGAAACATGCTTTTCCTGAAGGAAGCGATACATCGCGAATTGAGGGGAAAGGGTTCAAAGCGAAGTGGATTCCTTTGCGCGTGTCATGCACCCCCAAATCTCCACCCCCGTACGATCTTATCAATTCCTTCCAAGCCCATAACGAACAATCTCGCCTGCCTTCGTCGGGGGCTTTGCGTTGCCGAGCCGGGCGGTTAGAATGGCGCGATGGGCACAGGGTGGAAAATCGCGCCGAATCATCTCACGATTGGGATATTTCTAGTCGTGATCAAATGGTTTCTTCGTGGGTAATATCTACAGAATTCGAATATCTCCTGACAAGGACTCGCAGGTAATCTGGTTTGCTGGCTAGTACTGTACTGCTTTCCTTCTCAGTTGATTGCATCCTCCAAAACTACCAAACACAGCTCATGAGTTCCCACGTGCCTCGGCTCAATGAAACACTCTACCTCGTCACAGTAGTCTCTCACCTGCAGGCTGCAGGCCTTCACGCGAGTCAGTCTTTCGTCGCATGTAAATAGCGAATGCTCTTGTATGATATTTGTCCAGACACAGGGAATGGTCTAGCCTGTTCAGGGTCCCGGTACTCGCATTAGTGACATTTGCAGTCCTTAGCTGTTCGCGTGTAGCTGACAAATCAGGTCCACCGCATGCACCGGAATGGGCGGTGTCGGTGACCGGTGACTGTTAATGGGTCCGGTGCCTGCTTGGCTTGCGATCGTGGTATGCGTGAGTTGTTCCGTGAGCCGACGGAGGAGGAAGGTCTCTATATGTTAGGTTTCTGGGCCCGGGCGGTCTTTGCTCTTTGATTGTCGTAGATCTCATTTGTCCGGCTCTCGTGGAGAGTGCGAACATCCTTCATCACTCGTCACCTCAGGTGTACTGTGCTTGACGGTCGGCTTGAGCCTTCTCGTCAAGGTAAGCCTGTTGGTGCTGGTACTCCATGTCTCCGCGACGGCCGACACGCTCGAGCCAGCGCTCCGCCGAGTCAAGAGTAGCTTTGACGACGTGGCTGACCTGGCTCATCATGTCCAAGCCTTCGGTCGCGAAGGCGATCATACGGTGCGCTCCGCGGCTGGTCTCACTCTCGCCAGTCTGGTTGGCGGACACGAGACGCCAGCGCTGAGGGAGGGACATGAGTTGGTTGGTGACAAAGTGGCGAGCATTCTCGGGCAGCGCGCCGCCGGCTGAGCTGGAGACGTAGTTTGTCACGTGCTTAAGTGTGGTCCAGATGTCGTCTGAGTGCTTCTTGATGATATCCGCAAGACGTCGCGCAGCTTCATCGTGGTCAGGAGTCTTGGGACGCTCTCCCTCCTCCATAGATTTCTCGTTCTGCTTGTGCCATGAGTCACGGGCTTCGTCGTACTGCTCGAGCACCATCTTGAGAGCGTCGCTGACTGTGGCTATGTGGACGGTGGCCTGGCCAAGAGCTTGAAGGCAATATTGCAAGCTGCGCCTAGACGTCACGCTGAGTGCCACACCCAAGCCAGAGGTCATGACAAACATCTGTCCAGCAACTTGAGATGACCAGCTACGGTTGTGAGGTGGGCGTTCCCTTGACCGGTCGATCGCTGCAGGGCTGTACTCCTCTCGGTAGGATGGTGGTTTGCTGGAACGGTATGGCGGCAAGTTGTCTGTGGAGTCACGCCTCATTGCTTCAGAGTCAACTTCCATGGCGTCCTCGTCGCCTTTCTCGAGATCATGCGGTCTGCGTTCATCGAGGTACCTGCGCAGCCCACTCTCGACGCCAGTATATCTGCCGACAGTGCCTACAGTGTTGACCATTGGCGTTGCGATGTTTCGCTCCACCAAGTTTGCACCGTATTGGACAAAGCGTGGCGAATAGTGTTTCGTGGTATTGTACACGAACATGGAGCTGTTGATAGATGCATTCATAGTCCCACCAACCCAGGGATGCTTAGTGGCAAACAGCTGAAGAAGTGGCTCGGCCTCCATCTCGGCTTCTCGCGTTGAGGCGCTCATACCAGTGTTGGTTCTGGGTGACATGACCTGGCTTGGCGCGCTTGTCGGTGACCGCACAAGATCTGTTTCCAGTCAGCTATGAGCTTTACTTCACTCTTCAAAATCACGACTCACCTGGGTTGCCCAGTCCAGAAAGCGCCTCAGCAGCCAGTCTGACATCTGGGTCTTCCATCGAGATTGAACTCTTCTTTCTCCGCCCGCGCTCCTCATCGCTCCTCATGCTGCCTGTCTCGGACGGGCTCGCCATCACCACGTCCAAACTTCTCCTGGGACCATTCGTATAACCCGCATTGTGTCCTATGTCTATCGGTGGAAGGCTCCTTGCAGATAACGGCGAGCCACGGGAGGCATAGGCAGCCTCAGCTGCCGCCTGGGCATTGGCTTCGAATTGTGGTGATAAGACGGTGCGTAGGTCCGGCAGAGTGATGTCGTTGGCGTGCTTGTGACTTCCCAGCTCATGCCTGGGAACCTGTGGGAAGTTCAACTCGGATGGATCGTGGCTGGCATGCTGCTGTTGCCCGTGCTCGCTCGGGCGCTGCTGAAGGTCCTCCATGCGTGCGTGTGACTATGACGCCTTGGTCGGCTGTAGCGACTAGTACTTGATCTCTTTGCGGACGTTGATGTGGGCGTCGAGTGAGTGAGAGAGCATGGAGATGGTAGGGTCTTATCTCATGTCGGCGTATACGAGGAGGGAGGTGGTAGAGGTGTGGTGTGGTGGCAGATGTGCCGTGGGCGGGAGGATTATCACGCTGAGAGGAGTTCGGGCTTTCGAGGCGCTGTCACATGCTTCGGCTGTGACGCTTCAAAGGCTCCATCGCTCCATTCGCACAAGCTATCGACGGCATGTTGGCTCGTGATTGGCTGTTAATTCACATTCACGTGCAAATCCCCAGTGCCAGGTTTCCGGGCCGTTTTGCGATTTTGCTTTCTTCCTCTTGCCATGTGCTTCTCCATCCGTCTATGATTTCCCGTGCGTGCACTTTACGCTTTTCGCAAGTCAAGTCTGGCATCGTGAGAGAAAATCACAATATAAAACACCCCACGCCTGCGATATACTGCCTTACCGCATACATCCCCACGTCCGTCTTTGCGCTTACTCCCATGGCACGCACATGCAACCAAGCGTGTGGTCACAATTCCCACTGGATCGCTTAGAGACACATGCAGAAACTCAATGCAGAAAGCCGCAATTGGAGCGAAAAAGCGCTTGATTTTCGACGTTTCGAGGCGATACGTCCGTTCTGTGTAGCCGCACATGTGATCATATTTTCATGTGGACGCTCGCTACGTCTGCCGGTATGCCTGACACTTGGGGTTGCTGTTCCCTCGCATTGGGTGCACTGAGTTAAATACGTACCCTTTTTCGCCGATGATTCAGCTTTCACATGGATACATGGGATGCTGTCGAGATCATATGCGTGGGGGTGTCGATTGTCAAACTTCTCCCATGGGTCCATCAAATATCGTAAGAGGATTGTGAAACCAATGCCTGGGATCACATGTTCCGCTGTCGATGGCAATGCAGAGCTCCAGGTTGCCGGCAGGCGGCATATGGGACCTGTCTTCCCACCGGCATCGGATGTAGAGTGCTCATGCAGCATGCCGGTTGTATTCTGCACACTATGACAGTCTGGTCGTGGAGATGCTGTTGAGAATGCTGCTGGCCGAGGACGAGTTGAGCTGACGCAAAGCGCTCGATCTAACAGCGACGACAATATATACCAGCCCGATTCAAGAAACGCCATTGTTCAGAGAGGACGAAGAGGATGCCTAAAACCACAAAAGCATCATGTAAGAAGTGCTTCTTCATCTTATCAAAAATCCACATTTGCTTGCTAGCAATGCGGACGAAGTGTTGGTTAGGCCTCAATGTGAGTTTGAGATACTGTAATTTGGAGGCATGCAAAGCGATGCGAAGCCAGCACGTCGCAACATTGCGAGCAAGGTAGCTTGCATCTCGCCGGAATTTGATTGACGCTACTTGTAACGTCTTGCTCGTTTTTGTCCAGAGGATCAAAAAAAATGGCAAGCAAAGCTGGACGGTCGAAGGAAAAGGTATGTATTGCTATGCAGCTGTAGAGTACTGGGTCCTTCTGGTTCTGGTTGTCAATGGACCCACTCCATCAATACAGTACTATCAACGATAAATCGACAGGTAGCAGGACTTCCAGAATCATTGAATCGAGGCATAGATTCACCTCAAGATGTCGAGACGTTCACACACAGCGCTCATACGCACGTAAGGCAAGGCACAACCAACAATGAATGGCCGGATCGTTTAGCCATGCATCTCTTCAAATGACGAGCGCCACGCTCGTAGCGCTGCTCGCGTGCCCAAGTGTATGATCTGGACTATGGGACCGTCTACCGAGATCCGAGCTTTGACATTTGGAGATGCAGAATAGCGGCTCGTATAGAGGAGGAGCGAGAGGAGATTCATCACAGTGGTACAGCATACAAGGCTACGAGATGAAGCGCCCGTGCCACCAGGGCTAGTACCAATACAACGGGCTCCATCCCAACAAGATGCGAAATACAGCCAAAATGATCGGATTTCCACCTCGGCCCAGCATCGCGCCGAGCCGGCATTGAATCCGTTCACTGCGGTTGTGGTCATCCAACGCGCCGCCTGTCCAATGGGCGACGGCAGAGGAAATTGTTTCGCGTCTCAATCAAATCTCCGCGCCGAGGGTCCAAGAGAAAGTCGACCGGGCGGAGAGAGAGAGAAACCCCTTTCACTAAGCACTCTCCACTTGCACCAGAGACATAATTCCCCCACGTGTCCTCGCACTCCTTTTTGTCGCGGATTCGATTATTGCAGTCTTTCCCTTCATCCCTACCTTGTCGTCGTTGTCGTCGTCGTTCCTTCGCTGTCATCGAGGCAGTGCAATCTTCTTGGTTGAGGCGCCTGCACGCGACATCACTCATCCGCCACTTCCCGCCGGCAATTTGACGTTCGGTCTTCAAATAAACACGCCGACAGTCTTTTCAGGCCTTCGCAAACATCTAATCGTACCACCCTCACACGCGCCACATATACCGCCATCATGTCCGCTCCTTCATGGCTCGAGGTCGGCATGCCGACCCTCGACCGTCCCTTCGGCGTCGCCCTTTGGCCCATCTTCTCTGCCGCCTGGGAGAAGATGTTCGGCTACCCGGCTGAGAACTTCAGATTCATTCAGGGCAAGGAGCTCATGTCAACCCACAAAGAGACGGCTATTGCACTCGTTGTATACTACATCGTCATCCTTGGTGGTCGCGAGCTCATGAGGAACCGCGCGGCCTTCAAGTTGAACGGCCCCTTCAAGATCCACAACCTGTACTTGACCATCATCAGCGGCGGTCTTCTCGCGCTCTTCATTGAGCAGCTTCTCCCCACCCTGGTCAGGAATGGTGTCTTCTACGCCATCTGCGACCTCAACGGTGGCTGGACTGACAAGCTCGTTCTGCTTTACTACGTGAGTTTTGCGCTTAAAAAGGAGGAAATTCAAGGAGAAGACAAAAACTAATATGCAATTTTACCAGCTCAACTACCTCACCAAGTACCTCGAGCTTATTGACACCGTCTTCCTCGTCCTCAAGAAGAAGCCGCTCACCTTCCTCCACACCTACCACCACGGCGCCACCGCCCTGCTCTGCTACACCCAGCTTCTCGGCAACACCGCCGTCTCCTGGGTTGTCATCACCCTCAACCTGACCGTCCACGTCGTCATGTACTGGTACTACTTCCAGGCCGCGCGCGGCATCAAGATCTGGTGGAAGAAGTACATCACCATCCTGCAAATCACCCAGTTCATCATCGACCTGGGCTTCGTTTACTTCGCCTCCTACACCTACTTCTCCGCCAGCTACTTCCCCTGGCTGCCGACCGCCGGCATCTGCGCCGGCGAGGAGTTCGCCGCCTTCGCCGGCATGGGCATCTTGTCCAGCTACCTCGTTCTCTTCATCGGATTCTACATCTCCACCTACAAGAAGCCCGTCAAGAAGGGCCGCGGCCGCGCTGCTTCCGCTCTTGTCGAGATGAAGGACGAGCAGCTCCCCACCGCCAAGCAGGTCCAGAGGAGACTGAGCGGTGGCCAGGCCACTCTCGCCACTGGCAAGGAGAACGGCGCTCCCGCCTCCAACGGCCGCGCCACCCGCTCGCGCAAGGCTTAGATGGCCAGCGAGGATTCGGATCCGGAATGCGCTATCAGTGACCCGGCTGTCGAAAGGTGATTGGCCGGTGTGTTAGCAGTCAAGCGCTGGTTGGAAAGACGCCAATAGACTAGGGGATTGAGGAGAATTGGAGACGAAAGAGGGAGAGAGAATACAGACGAGAAGAGAGAGACTCGGACGAGCTGGAGCCAACATCTCGGGCTCAGCTCATGCATTGTGTCGTTATTTGCATAACTACGGCGAAGTTTTGTCTGAGCAAGGAGTTGAAAACCACCGAAAAAGGCGATTTGCACATTCGTGCAACATGCGCTCTAATGCTTATGGAAGGAGTTCAGGGCGTGTCTTGTCGACGATGGTGGATGAAGACATCGTCGATAGGCAGGAATGGAAGGGAACGAAAGGAAAGGCACAATGGCATGGCATGGTATGGAGTCGGGGTTGTGTTCTTGTATGATACATGTATTTTGCTAAAGGGAAGAAAAGAAAACATAGAATTTTAATAATACATTTTGCATCTTAATTCGCTTGTCGTCTTGGTTCAGTAGCCTTACCTAGCGGAAAACACACCAGTGAGCAACTGACCCCTCGCAACAAACGCAGAGATACATGTACATGTATGGTAAGGCTAGCCATGAGTCAACGTACAGGTGAACCTGCGATCATGCCTCAGCATGCCAGTCGCGACAGCGTCTCATACTACTACTGTATTCACCAGCGGCGATTTCGTGTTATAGGTAAATGTTTGTTCTAGGTAAATGTTTGTTCGGCATGAAATTGAAGTCAGTATTCTCGTTTCCTTCTTTGGTTAAAAGACACAAGACTTGCTCAATACATGTAGTCATCGTTTGGCGCCGAGACCAGACTGCCTTCAATACGACCGCTGAAAGAATAGCCGCTAATACTGGCGTTTTGGGTAATTCAATAGCTCTCTTCTTGTCATTGTTCACCAATGAAATCGAGCAAACAATACATGTACATGTTGCATTGGAGTTCGCCAAAAGAGTGAGGTCATTCTCGGCTAAGATACCTCGCTCATGCCCTTCGCCGCATTCGGTAGGTTAGCCTAGCGAAATCAATAATACACCAAGATCCACTCTTTTGCCATCGTTTGTCGTTGGTGTTCAACACGACCAAGAAACCTGAAAGGTAGGAAACATTGAGTCCTGAGCTTGCCACGACTCTACCAATCTCCTTGCTCCTTCTACCCAGTCACCGCTGCACTTACCATCGCACAAGAACAAAGCCCCACTGCCCTTACCAGTGGAGGCAAACACCAGTCATACACAACGTTGACTGTTATATTCACACTTCCATAGTCTTTCATTCTTCCTTTTATCTCCTAGCATTAGCATCCTACGAGACCTAGAACTCACACAGTATTTTAGCTTCGCATTTCATCGATCTCTCCAATCCAGACGCGTCAAGTGGACATCGACACCGACGACAGCAGCAACATCAACAACCATGGCACCGATCGTGCATCTCGTTCGCCACGCGCAGGGGTTCCACAACCTCTGCAAAGAGAACGAAGTCATCCACGACCCTCTCCTCACACCGGCAGGCAAGGCACAATGCGGCACCCTCCATTACCGGTTCCCGCACCACGCCAGTGTGGATCTCGTGGTCTCATCGCCCATAAGACGGACGCTTTACACCTCACTCCTTGGCTTCGAGGAGGAGATCAAGAAGAAAAGCCTCAAAGTCCTCGCCCTTCCCGAGCTGCAGGAGACCTCCGAATTGCCTTGCGACACAGGATCTGCACCAGAGGACCTCGCCAAAGAATTCGCCAACGAGCCCGTCGATCTCCACTTGGTCCACCATGGCTGGAATGTCAAGACTGGCAAATGGGCACCGGATCAGGAAGCCATTGCTGAGAGAGCTAGAAGTGCTCGCGAGTGGTTGAGGAATAGGCATGAGAAGGAGATTGTCGTTGTTACTCACGGTTCGTTCAGAACCTGTCTTGGCGCTGCTGCTGCTACTGCTTTTGCCACTGCCTTTTCATTGGCTTTGGCAAACAGCTTTGCGTGATTGTTGCTAAACGAGGGAAGAGAATGCTGATCTAACATCACAGGCGGCCTTTTGCACTATCTCACAGAGGACTTCAAGAATAACGAACGCTTCCCTGGCACTGGCTGGGCGAATACCGAGTTCCGCTCTTACCGCTTTGACGATTCTAGGTATGCCTAAGCTCATATCTATTTCACAGTGCAAGCTACTGATCATCTCCAGCCCTCACGAAGCCCATTTGATCGAGACCGAGGATTCAAAGACCTGCAGGACCTCCAAGCCGCTCGACCACAACGAAGTCACGCAGCTGAAGCGCACGATGTCGAAAGAAGCCGGCGACAAAATCGACGAGGCGAACAAGGAAATCAAGGCAGAGAAGGGAGACGATTTTGAGGGTTCGACGCATCATGCGCAGCACATTCAGTCGAAAGTATAACCATCCCGTGTGGTGATGTGCTTCAGTGCGGACATCTGACATGCTACTTGCAGCTGCAACAAAACGCAAGGGACGATGTTGGGACTTTCCTTTGAGGACAGAGGTGTTTTTGAATCATGGGCCATTGGAGAATGGCATCGACGGACAGGGATTGCCTAGATGTGATGACATGATGATTGCGTGACGGTGGGCAACCCCCACACTCTGGATTGGATGCTTATCTTGGATTCACGGATGGACGGACTGGCAAAAGGCAGGGACACTCGCGGCATTGCGGCATTGCATTGGATTATCGATGATTAGCTGAAGAAGCGTCTTTTGAAGCCAGCAGCATAGCGTTCCTTTCCGATTGTAGGTAGCTACATGATAGGCGAGAATACCACCTCCAGTGTCAATCCGATGCCAATGCCATTGCCAACCCTCCTAGCGTCAATCCTTCCCCCATGTTGATCTCAAAATCTCGCATACAGTCACTGGTTCGCTTCGCAGGTGCATAAGCGTCTTTATATAAATACGATAGACCTTGGCCGGTGAGGCTGGGCCACCCCTACAGTCTCTCATAGAAAGGCAAACTCAACAGTAGTGATCTCTTGACTGCTGTCAGGCGAAAGCCTCACACGTGCCCGTTAGGTTTACAAAACTAGACCCCAAAGCAGTTCATCAGGTACCCGCCACCCACTTGACTAGCAATTCACTACTTGACTTTCTCTCCCGCGCCGCTACCGCTCCAACGCCCGTGCACCAGCAGCATCGCGAAGCATCAGCGAGCAGCCCACCAACACCCATCGCAGCGCATTTCCATCACGTCCGACCTGTCAAGTCGCAAGGCAGAGTAAAACAGCCACTTGTTTCCCCTCGCGGCCTTCCGCTCACCCCACCTCATCCCATCAGTCGTCTCTGCGGCCGCCCTTTTCACGCCCTTCCATCCTCGACGTCTCGGTGCTTCTTTTCTTTTTCCCACCACGCCCGCCGCAGAGAAAGACAGCGCCATTGAGCCACCGCCACCACAGACGCGTATGTCGTCGATGCGAGCAGCTGCGTCTTCACACCAGGCCATCAGCAGGGCGACCGGCTCGTCCGGTGCGTCGTCTTTGAGGAGGAATGGATACGGCTCGTCGATAGCCCTGCGGCCGGCCGTGCTCGGTCTGGCGAAGCTGTTGTTCTTGCCGCTCGCGAGCGCCGCGCCGCTGCTGCAGGCGAGGAGCCATGGCGGTGACGAGGAGCTCCCCAAGGACCCCGGCGACCCGGACCTCTACATGTACCTGGGCGTGGCTGTTGCGCTGGTTCTGCTGGGAGGCGCTTTTGCCGGTCTCACGATCGCGCTCATGGGTCAGGACGAGACGTACCTGCAGGTCATTGCTACGAGTGGAGAGGGATCGGAGAAGAGACATGCGAAGAGGGTGTTGAGGCTGTTGAATAAGGGCAAGCATTGGGTTTTGGTCACGCTGCTCCTCAGCAATGTCATTACCAATGAAACTTTGCCTATTGTGTTGGATAGAA